>OENT01001136.1:0-53294 GCA_900239685.1 Rotaria macrura | reverse complement strand
CGTTGACATGGGATTGTGTCTTCTCGGTGAAAACTACCGAAAAATTTTCTTTCTCTTTTGAAAAGTAATCAAAACTTGCCATAAAAACGAGTTTTCTGAGCATTGTTTCGCCTTGAAGGTACACTTTCGTTTTCCACATTTTTTTATCATTTTGTAGAGTATGAATAGCTACATAACATATAAAACTCACGCCTTGATCCCATTTGGTTGTCAAAAATGGTCGCCAATACACCAACAAAAATCGTTCATTTTAATATCATAAAATAAGACACTTTCTTTTTTTCGTTTATCAACACCGGATAAACAAATTATATACGATAGTTCAAATAGCTCATTTTTTTAATCATTTTATCTTGTATCTTTTGGTGTATGATACTGAAGATTTTTCTTCGTCGTCTGAACATAAGCTCAAAAAACATTTATACACTTTTTTGTAGTTATTTTTGTGATGATGAATGTGCGGTGCATACTCATGTCGCATCGTTTTTACGGACTGTGCCACAATTGCTCGAAGAGCCAATTTGACGTCGTACTTATGCTTAAATACGCCACAATTTTCTGCAATTACGGGTCAAAGTGCGATCGCAGTTTCATCGTAATGAAACACATGGGTTATAGTTATGTACTCTAACTTTTCTGAAGAGCATCTAAATGAATTAAAAATTTGGGGTTTAGGGCTTCAGACTATGCCCTTTCGAACGCAAATAAATAATCCAAAAGTTAAATTTTGATCAGTTCCTCTGTATCTTGATCAGTTCAAAAACTCTCTCTTAATAATCAGTTTTTTCAATGTTTCTGGGAACTTATTCGTATCAAAAGTGAGAAAAAAAGGAAGAAAAGGACTTTCTAAGAATAGAAAGAGAAAATTAGGAAAGAAGGACCACTGTCAGATCTGTCACTGCGTGATAATACCTAGTGTATACTACTGAAAAGAATACTTATTGAAATAAAATTAACTTCATGTGAGTAAGACTGCACTAGTTAATATGATGAAACTGCATAGTGGTTGGCATGAATCTTAATTGAAATTATAGGATGCACTTTTTCTATGCTGAGGCTAGGTGAAAAATCTGTGCACATGTTTTCATTGAATCAATTTAATTGAGATCATTTTAATATAGTTTTCAGTTCATAAAAAGGAAAAAAATGCGTTTCTATAACATATTGGTTATTTTTAAGATGGTTGCCATGTCCACGTACCATAAGAAGGATCTTGAGTAAAAACACGAACTTCATCCGTATGATCACAAGGACTACAGCCTGGTGAATCCTTTTCTTGTTGTCGACAGCAAACCCATCGTCCTTCTAAAATAGTGCCGCCCATGTAGTAGGCTCGATGATTTTTGCAGCCACCCGTTGTATATTCATCAAATTGTTGATTACAACGAGTACATGTTTTAAAACGACTTTTTCCAGATGCAGCACTTATGGCATCACGTGCATCATCTAGTAAACAGCGCAATTCAAATAACTCAGCTGAACAATCATTAATTATGTCTGGTGGTTGAGCTTGAGCTATTTTTCGGACAGCCTGCATTATAACGTCTATCTAAAATCGATACGTACAACAAATAACGATCAGTAAATCTTTTGCTTCTTTCTTACCATTGGCACTCCGTTGACTACTGTTGTCAAATTTTCATACGAAAAAATTTCATATTGAGGAAATCCCTGAATGGCTTCAAGCATCCATTTGTCGAGTCGAATGTTTGGTTGTGTCCGAATAATGACAAAAGCTTTTCCACGTTTAATAGCATACCTGAATTCCATTTGACAATTCGGAGATTCAATATAAGCTTCAGATAGAAAGACAAGTAGTACTTTGGCACATTCCACACCTTAAGAAAGAAAGTCCGTATTATGATAAAAAAATCTAAACTTTGTTTTGATCATTGAACCTGTAGCCATGGCTTCATTAGTATTGCCTTGCATCGAACCCCAAATGTCAAACCAAGTTCGAATTTCACGCATAGACATATCTTCATATACTTGACGAACGAATCGTTGATTTTCCCATTGATAGCTACAAGTCAAAGTGGTGTATGATACATATTGAATTCTTCATTTGAATTACCTGATCATACAATCGATTTCTCTTCGTTTCGGCAAGCCATACTCATCAAGTACAGGTGTTGGGGCTTTAAAGTCCAAGCGTGTAATCGAGTGATGTATATGTGTAAAATTAAGTTTAGCATTGGGCTCATCAACCGTCACACGAACAGGTTCCCGATTAGTTAGTAGATTGACGGTGTGCGTTTTACGGGAAGGTGGCCATTTTTGTAATTTACTTTTACATTCCTCAATTTTCTCTTCCAATACTTTCTTTTCAACTTGTTCGCGCTCAATTTGGCTGGGTACCGGCTGACAGGCAATCTTTTAATTTTTATTATAAAGATTTAAATTGTAAATTGACATACATACATATATATATATATATCTGACTTACCTCTGTTTCTACACGTAAATTAGTCATAGGGTTACTATCATAGAATGGTTTATATGCACTGTCTCGATCAAATATTCGAAAAAATGTACAACCAGCAATTGTCAAACCGAGCCAATTTTCTGGTCTCCAGCTTTTAACAGCTATCACAGGCACGATTGCCTTATGAAGTCTACGAGCCTCTTCAAAAGCACCTTGACACATGGGCGTATTTTCGAACTGTGGTGAAAGAACAGGTAAAAATACGGTGCATCGTTTTACACTAAACTTTGTGTCAGATCTTGAAATATTTTCCAATCCAACATTTACATTTTTTGTGATAAACTCTTCGTAGACCAACTGTGCGACACTGGAACCATCATCAACGGTATATATGAGAACTGTGCATTCATTTTTACCATCAATAAAATTTAGATTCTCGGGATTGCATGCAACCTATGAATACATTATAGGGGTTTATTAGAATGTGTTCTTTTAACATATACTTCTGCTGGATCAATGACGTTCTTTTTGCTTTTCTTATTAATTTCAATCGTGGAGATAGTTTTAGATAGTTCTGTTATAAAATTTTTTGATAGACCACCATTGGGAAGTACTATCGATCCGACAGAACTAGCTGAAATGGCTCCTAAGCCTCCATAAGGTTGAAAATTCGATTCAATTAGAATGCTAATGATTGATTTCCGATTATCCTTTGCATGATTGATAGTTTCCATACAATAGAATGTTTGTTGATATTTTCTACTAATAAGAACAATAAATACATCACACCATCGAATAAGATTAGCTCGAGCGACAATTGATTCAGGTGTAGATTCACTAAGAATATAACATGTAAATGCTTGATTCGTTAAATCCTTACACAATGTCTCGGCAATATTTTGTTGGTCAGTATGATAAGTAATAAGAACACTTTTTGCAGCTAAAATTGAGGGAAACAATGAAATTCGAAAGCTGCATTTAGTTTAACACAGATTACTTGTCGACATTTTTGATCCACTTGAAAATTTTTCTATTACTTCTTGTTGTTTCTGCTGTTTTTGTGCTATTGGTAACGTAGGTGCAACTGCGATGTTGGAGTTGAGTTGCGCGTTGGCGACGACACCGTTTGATGCTCCGCAACCCATGAAAGAATATTGTTAGTAACACAAGGCGATATAGTAAAAGAAAAGAAAAGAACAGAAAAGAGAAAAAGGAATTTATAAATAATTGCATCAACGGTATGCAATGAAAGCTGCTATTTCTACGACGTATGCTATTCTCGTCACTTTCTTAATTTACTTTTAAAAGCCGTGTTGAGTATTTTTGTCATATGATGAGTAAGACAGTAATGTTTTCCTCAATATGAATTTCGGAGTGCAAGTTTGGGTTTGTTACGCTATCTACAAAGTCCATTGTTACTATAAGATTTTACTTTTCAATTCAATTGTTCTAACTGAAAGGGCATTATGACAATGCTGCCATTTTAAAGTATCAATCCCTTTCTATATATATATATACTATTTTCAATAAGTTTTCGTGTGAGGATATTTCAAGAAGATAGTCTGAAATACTCCTTCATGAAAATTCGGTAACTAAATAATTTCAACAATATAAATTATCATTAGATATCACACCAATATACATCCACATTTAATTATACAGTAAATCGTAGATGTTCTAGAATTGCAGCCATGAAGATAAAACATCTTACTGTTTCAAGTAATTGTACATTCATTCAGAAAATTTTCAAATATCTACATCAATTAAAATCTATACATCCGAAATCCGAAACAGAGACATATTTGAATTCAGTTGATTGTAAAAATACTAGCAGAAAACGGTGGCATTTTTCTCGATTCTCGTTGATACATGAATTTTCTGTTTCATTAATTTGTTTTAAATAGACTTATCTACTTGAGAGAGTTTATTCGTATAAATACTTCGGTCATTTAGTTTTTATTTTAAATACGTGCTTTGCAATTGCAATTTATCGTAAATAAATGCCACAATCAATTGCAATCTCCATAGGAGTGATAGTGGTTAGATTCTTATAATAAAAAAGAGCTTTTTAAGTGTTTTAATTTGACAGAAATTCATTTAAATACTAACGTAAATTGATCACTTGATGATTAATCTAAATTCACAAAATTTTTTACTATTAATATAATATTTTAAATACTATAACGTTTCGATAATATCTATATGTATAAAAGAATAAAAGTAGGAATCAATCGCAAAGTTCAACTTTTTTCGAAATGTATGCTAATTTATTTGAAAAAATAGGAAACGGTGGAAAAATATCATGTTCGACTGATTCAAATTATTAGTTGATCTGACACGGAAATAATCAGTCAATTGCCATGATATTATTCTTGACAACCTAGAACTATTTCACCTGAAGTATCAGAAATTTCAAAAATCGTTATGTGACATCTAACTTTCAAGAATATCTTCTTCATTGTTTGCTGACTGTTTTCGATCTACAAAACTCGAGTGATGTTTTCCTTGTTTACTTCTCTTCACTATAGGTATTAAGGTGCTACAAATACGAGGTATATGCACTGATATGTTACTCTTTAACAATGAAAAATAAAAAGCATACAAAACATTTAGAAAATTCAAAATTTTCAATTCTAACGTTTTTCTCTATGGATGGATGCACACTTTGCACAAATTTTTCAACTCATACTGAATTCTGTTTTGAATAAAAAATAGTCTCTCAGAATTTCGGCATAGTGGGTAATTCTTCAATGAACTCTCATGATAGCTACTCATCGGCTGTTGCAATCATTTTTATTGGAAATCAATGTATTGTTTCTTATAATTAACACGAATTCCACAAATCAATTTCAATTATTGAACATAATAGTTTCATATTCTTCGAAATTTCAATTCAAGAGAATATCTCAATGAAGATTATGTCATTTCAAATATGATGTAAATACATCAGTGCTATATCTTCAAAATTAGAGAAAGGCCAGTAGTTTTATAAAAACTAACTGATACTCAAAAATGCTCAGAACCTACTCTATTTCTATGAGTCTTATAAACGTAGTATTCCGAAAGCAATATTCTCATCGAGAATTAAATACGCGACTGTGTCGCAATCTCATTTTCAAAAGAAAGTAGATTTATTACCCAACTTGTGTAAAATAGGGAAGCCTTTGAGATTGTGCATTCATGTTTTGAATTACAAAACTAATTCACTTACTCATGCCGATGCTTTTTGTAAGTTGTTTAATAGCCTAAGAAGCTCACAAGAGTTTTCTCATGCACAATATCTATTTTGTTTTCATTTGGCAATCCTTTGCATGATGTGCAGTGAATGTGTCCCCTATGAAATTGAATTTGGTATCCTAACATAGAGTCGAGCATCATAGTCAGTTCAGGAATGGCTCATACGATTTGAGAATTGATGTTGGATTATTTCCATGGTGCACTGCAAGGAGGGAGGTAGATGTTAGATTCAAAAGGTGGGTAACTAACTCGTACTTAAGATTTCTGAAATCTCACTATTTTCCTCATATTTGTTGTTTTTTATTGTCTAATAGTAGAAAAACTCTCTTGAATATCTTTTTGCCATGCATTCAAAAATATCGCTTTCATGTTATTTTCAATTCGAAACGCAACTTCAACGCCATTATGATCTCGTGAACACCATTTGAAGTTGTCGTACTCTGGATTAAGACGAAATATACGGAAATATAACGGACCTGTCCATATTGTATACATGCGACACTTGTCTGTTTGACCAAAATCCACCAGAGTGGTCCAATCATATCGAAGATTTGAATTAATGATCACTTCATTCGGAAATTGCCTCCAGTTTACCATTTGATTTTCATGGACTATTTTTCGCATCAATTCATCAGCTGTACCTAGCCATTTCTCAAGAAATTGAGGATCACGTGACTGAACAATCGAACGTCGTATTGTACTCGCAATACTTTGTAAAGATAAAGGGTCGGTGAAATTCTCGGACAGCATCATGATGATTGCATTGGAAACCTCTCCAATTGGAGCAATAAAGTCAGAGACACCGCGATAATTGACAACAGTATTTGAGCGTTTAATAAGTCTTTGATCATCATTTCTATAGCAATGAGTGTTCAGGGTTAGAATGAGATAAGCTGAAAGAGCATCCTGAATTGTAACACTGTTCCCACCAGCTAATGTTCTTAGTTTCATCAGTTGTTCACTGGAAAAATGTAAATTTACTTGTTGATATGCATTCTCCCAACTACTAAAGAGTTGAAATATTTCTTTTAATGGTCCAGCATGCGTCATATGTTTCATCATCGGTAGAAGAGTATGATCAATCTTATCTTCGTGCCATAAACGTCGCTCGAAAATAGGTAAAGGATTGATAGGTTCCAAACTTTGATAAAAACGTGAAATAGTATTTAAGAAATGTAAAAGAGCAGCAGCATCGCCTAATATATGTGCCCAACTGACGCCTAAAACCCATTCGTCACTTTGTACAAGATGAGTAAGTTTCAATCGTACTAGAGGCTCGTCTTGACAACCAGAAAGTAAATTAATAATTTCAACACCATCGAGAAATGTTGCCAGTGAATTTTCATGTACTTCAGTAACAATATTCAAGTTGGTTGGCCAAGCAGCTATATCTTTGTTTTCAGCAAACATCATCGGTATTGGATTGTCTGACATTTCAATTACATAGTGATCATCATCGATCAAAAGAAACCGGCCAGCAGTTAAAGGCCACAATGCGAGAGTACGACTCAGTGCATCTTTGAGTCGTTCGATATTCAATGCATATGGATACACGAATACTTTATCAGTTCGTGCTAGAATCCATAGATCAGTTCCGGAGAGTTCTATTCGACGATTTTGACCTGTAGCTAATGATGGTGATACGAGACAATATGTCATTTGTTGATTTTGAATAACTCAGTTTCTTGTATGATAAGGTAACTGCTTGTTTCTAGTAATAACATAAAGAAATGCAGAGTACAGAAAGACTAATTCTTTCTCAAACAAGGGCCACGTGAGTGAGGCAAAAAAAAAGGCATGACGAGTAGTATTGAAGAAACCTGTTTTTATTATTTTAAAGTGCGGCTTTTTCAAATATTTTGATTGCTTTATCTACATTCTACGACTTTCGTTTGCCAACAGGTTTCCTCAAGGAAAAAACTGAGCTCACTTTATCATTTCAGAGGACAAAATCTTGCCTGATTACTTATGTTACAACTTCCTCTGGAAGATATGAAATCATATGCAGGGTCATTTCAACTGTGCAGTTCCGAAAATGGATCGAGTAGAGTTATAAAATATAGTGCTTGCCATGAAGAATAGTGATTTTAGTTCACTGTATCAATATCAACTTCAAATAGTAGAAAATCACTCCAAAACTGATGATATCATTTGAATAGAACCAAAATAATATGACGTGAAATAATGTATCGATCAGAGATGATCACAGCGCAAGTAATATTGACATTCTTACACTGAGAGTCCATGTTACAAGATGAAAAATCTTGATAAAAACTATTTTATTGTTTTCAAGTTTAGTATTTATGTCTTACTTACGATATTTCCAAAGAATATCACTATCAGACTTCGTATATATGCCTTGGAAAGATATCGTGTCTGACCAGGGATGCTACTCCACTTTTATTTCAAATAAATAATAGGCATCATTAACGTTATTTTTTTTTGATAACATGCATGTAAGGGATTTTACTTTTTTATCTAAATAAAATAAAGGCAGAATATATAATAAAAACATGTTTCTGGCAGCTTAATATTTAATTTCTAACAATCGGCTAAGAAAAAAGATGTGGTTATTTAGATTGAAATCAAATATACAGAGTATTTCTTGCCATTTATTTTTCTACACCAACTTGTTTTTCTAATAATATCACGTGACGTAGTGGTATTGGTGATAATGCAGCATACTGCTTGAAATATTATGTTATTATATCCTACGTATTTGTCAATTTACCTATCCTAGAAAAACGTTTTTCTTGCATGATTCTTCTGTTCATGTTTATTTTCGAAAACAGTTAATTCAATTATCTTTATAAAATAAAGATAATTGAATAAAGTGTCACTGTTGTGTCTGACAGCAGCACATGTATAACAATTCGAACAGAAGTCGATATTCATGCTCTTCTGTTTTATCTTGTGAAAATGTGCATGGATGATCTTCTAATATATAGAATAGTCTTCAATGAGTAAAATGAGTAATTTCAAACTTCAAAAGTATGTAGAAATGTGCATAGGAGTGTCGATAAGTGCCTTCAAATCCTGAAAAGTAGGTACAGAGAAATTTAAATAAATAAATAACTACGCTTTTCCCTTTAGTAATATTTAATCCTTGAGGGGCATTTTGATTATAATCAACTACTTCCTAATTGAGTCTTCTAATGGAAAAATAACTGTTGATTTGATTTTCTCGGTCGCAGTTCTGTTTCATGTTCATAAACTTATTTAACAAGAAAATCATGTGATACCGAGAATTGAGATGTGTACTAGAAAAAAATTCGACGAAATAAATATCTAATAAAGTTGATTTTGATGATGATTGCTGATTCATTTAAAGTTATATTTTAAAAAGTCAAGTTTAATCAATCAAAATGGATTGAATATCAACTAATGCTAATCAAGTTTGTGAGCTCTCTATTTATATCGTTTAATAATGAGGATTGTGTTTCGTAATAAAAACGAAAAACAATGAAAAAGAATAACATAATGTGGATTTGTTTCTCTAATACGAATTTGAGATTTCACATGTAACTCTTTTCATATATTTTATCTTATAAATATGATATGATATCAGATTTAAAATTGAACATTTTTATTTTCGTAAAAGATGAAATAAAATCACGATATTAAACGATACTTATGATAATGTTCGAAATGATAATATAACAATAGCAGTAACAACCAAACTAACAAAGGCAAAGACTAATGTTATCACTACGTCTTTCGTTTAGAAAATAAAACAAATTAGAGTGCCATTTAGCACTATGCGCTGGCTGGAATGTCGGCTGACTGCATGAGCACGACAGATGTTAGAATATATACTGTAATAAAAAACCTAGTTACACTGTAGAACCTTTTTAAGATTCGTACGGCAAAATAGAAGTCGATATCAAAATACGAAACCATTTAGATTCAAGAACAAACAGTTATGGTTTCCTCTCGAGCTCGAGTAACTATGTCTTTTTGTTTTGAAACCAAACTTCTTTTCGTTCCACGGGTCTTATAATAGTTTCGCCGCAAAAATCGCACTCATGTACCTGGAGCAAGGACCATTTCAGGTTTCGTAGTTCCTGCGAAATTGCAAAACGTTTGGCAGTGTACCTATTTCTTTTTAGAGAACACGGCTCTGAATGATATCTACGCTATTTCAAAATTTTATAATTTCCTCTAATAAATTATACTGAATTTCAGTCGCGTTCATCTATCATGATTCATTTGGCAAGCGAGAAATAACGAATCTTAATAATCAGATCTCATATAAGATAACTATCAGGTATTGATTATTTTTTTCGCATATCTTATAACTCCCGACTGGTGCCGAATTTCCAAATAAGGATTTTAGATGTGCACCCGTCACTATTGAAGAAGAAGAATTTACTATGGCAACTAACCTATGTGAAAGTACTTAGTCGGCTCCTATACAACTCTTGCAGTCGGCCCACTTAACTGAACATACGAAACACACACGAGATCCAAAACGAACGATGCAAATATGCAAAAGTACATCAATACCCAATAACAATTCGATTGTCAATGTTAGTATCAAGAAGTGAAACTTAGTAATAATAACAAAATTAAATGAAAATGTTGCCGTTTCAATCGGTTTCCTAATAAAAAAAAACTCAATTTGAATCAGATTCCTTTTCATCTTTTTTAGTAGCACCAGGACAAAACCTTTTCCCTCTCTCTGAGAGACAGTTCCCTCTTACATGTAGACTTTCAGTGACTGTCTCTCTTTGAACTTGATTTAATTTAAGTGTGTAAATTTTTATGGATTTTGAAAACTTTTTATGATAGCTTTAACTCTATCGAGTAAATATAACACTATGTATTGCATTACCAGGTCGAATAATAATGTCTATATGCACCCTGTATACAGGCAGTATATCAGGCGCAGAATTACAGACCGTACCATCATAAAAATAGGCGTCTTTACGGCCGTGTATCATGACAGTATACGGCTCTGTATTACTGTGTCCCCTTACAGCTCCGTATATAGGGCCGTATTGTCACAGTGAACGGCCGTAGAATGGACTATTTAAATGATAGTACGGTCCTAAATTCTGCACCCAACATACGGCCTGAATAAGGAGTCTACCGTTCGATGTGGGTTGGAATCTGTAGAAAAAATTCTCAACACAGCATGACCATATTGCAGTATCATTTCATCACGACAAATATTCATGTCGAAACATTCCATAATAGACTAACATCTGCAAGCTATGACTAACCAAAGTTTCTACAGTACCAAAGAAAACGATAAAATAAAGTACAGGGTTTTAAGGCCCCCCCCCCACCTCAGGTTTGAGGTGTCACTTAAAAAGGTCTGTTTGAACTGAAATTTTCAGGGGTGGTGGGTCCTCATTAGAAACAGGTGGTGTAAAAATTTCAGCTCGGTATATTGAACTGAGCCGAAGATATGGCTTATTTAGTTGCTAATTATGACCTCCAGGAGAAACACTAAGACTGTGCCAATAGGAGAACTAGAAAAGCCGCGGTTGTCTTAAATCGAACCCAACACAAATACGAAACTTTTGTCGGAACAGAATTTTAAAATTTGTTGAAGTTCGTTTTTTACAAGCATTTAAATCGAATAGGAGTCAAGATTAGGCTAAAAATCACCACCTGTTGATATTGTATCTGATTTTTCTCAGCTCGGGAATCAAATATAAAAAATCTGGTCGGACAAGATTTTACTTACTTTTTGAAGCTTCACAATGAAAAAAAAACCTTATTATCTTGAATCGCTTGAAACTAATTTTATTTTTTCTGACGGAAAACCTTGTTTTTAGAAAAACGGCAAATTAGTTAAAGAATCAAGTTTTCCGCTTAAACTGGAAAAAAACTTGGGAAAGGAGATCTCTTTACTATATTTTTACACTGAATCTTCTCCATGATGTAGTAAATGATATCGACTCGCTCTCTCTACAAATGATCTAAAGACAAGTGATGGTAAGGCCATTTTTCAGCCTAGCTATTTTTTATAAAAATAATTATATGGTTGGAATCAGTATGAAATTCTGAACAAAATGCTGTATTTTGTTTTTTGTTAAATAATTTTCGTTGAAAAACAACAGTGAACAATTGAAATAATATCTTATTACCCTAGTTATTTTCAACTTTTGACTACTTTTCGCAACTTTCCTACAAGTTTCAAATTGATATTCCAATAGAGCATGAAAAACTATACAAACTTGTATAAGTAACTTATTAGATGGACCTTCTGTTAAAATATAAGTTAAATTATATTTCGAATACTATGTGGATTTATTCCTCTTTTTGTCACGCTTTTGATCAAATAAACTTAACCAACAGTTCTTTTAGCCCCTTAACGGAATGAAAACGATAGAACTATATCATGTCTGCACATATTCATTGTATTTCTTCTTTCCTAAACTTATTTCTTTGATTGCAACACAGCGATCTATGAAACACGGTAAAAACAATCGCCATTGGATCAGAAACTGCCACGTTTTTCTTTGTAGAACATTTTTATGGGAGATAAACCTCATATTCGTGATCTATAAATTGAATAAGCTATGTCCAGATCAAACTCTGGGAAAAAACAAGGAAAAAAATTTTTTTTTCGACGTATGACTAAGGCAAAATGATTTTACAAAAACGAAAATTTTTTTTAATAAAAAAAACACACTATTTCGTTCAGAATTCTATGCTGATTCCAACCATGTAATTATTTTTACCGAAAATAGCTTAGTCGAAAAATTACCTTCTCTGCATTTGTCTTTTCTCGGAAAGAAGGCAGTACGGTTTAGTATTTTTTCGATAAATCTCTTACAATCGAAACTTTTCTAAACAGTCCATATAAATTCTGAAAGAGGAGACTTTGAGGCATCAACCCATAATAAAAACTCAAACATCAATCTTTTCGAAAAAATCGACTTTTCTGAGGGAGGGGGCCCCCAGCTAACACTGAATGATTTGACAGGCTCAGATCGAGAAGTACGTTCTAATCGCCACAGGAAAACACTGGAACATAGAACCAGTATTCCTGTCAGAAAATTTTCGGACTTTTCAAGTAGATTCCAAAGAATTCCTGTTCTTCGAGGACGGAAACCATTGGTAAAAGTCCGAAAAATTTTCAGCCAAAATGCCACCTCCATGTTCCAGCAGTTTCCAGTTTTTCTTAACTTCGCTCAATAATAGAACTACTCTCAAATTTTTTAGCATTCATTTGGTTTATCATTTTGTGATACTGACTGGCATCATTAGTATATATCATAGAAGATTCATAATTTGGAGCTGGTTTCAAAACTAACAGTCCATAAAATTCCCCGGAAATCATACATTAACAAAAAACTTAATTCATTCATTCGTATTGTTTTAATTAATTGAAAGCTATGCAGATTTTCATATTCGTGTGAACTGTTGGTGATAAAGGTTGTGAACCCAGCTAAAAATGAAAGTAAGTTCTAAATTATACATGTCAAAAATAAAAACTGGATTTCTCATGAGTAAACTCACACGAATTTATCTGGAAAATTACAGCACAACTGAAAACAGATCTTCAACGGAAAATCTTGTTTTCTCACCGATTGGATGTAGCTTTGAGGAAAAGAAACTTGCAAGCCACACGCTATATGAAAGATAATTGTTTTCAATACAAGGATAAAATATTGTTGCTAAAATAGTTTAATCGGAACGAGGTTTTTTTCGAAACAAAAGATTATCCATGGTGACAATGAAAAGAATTTTTGCTTTATTTTCATAGTATGTTTATGTACACTAAGTATAAACTATTATTGTACTCATAGAAGCCAGCTCAGTAAAGAAAATATCAGAAAAAAATAGAAATAAAAACAGTTTCACATTTTTATCAAAATATTTGGTCATGAAAATATCTACCAAAGATTATTTGAAACTTTAATAAAGAAATATATAAGAAATCAATCTAAATCTTCTTAACACAAAAAGAAAATTATCCTTCTAGAATTTTATATTTCAATTGTTTTATAGAGAAAATTCTAATTCCTTGAGGACTAATATTATTTAATCTAAAAATAGTGTCACACTACTGAAATTTTTTAAAGTTCTGTCAGAATCACGAAACCTTTATTAGATCCGTGTGATGACAAGAGATTCGGCATGAAAAAGACGCAGTCACTCAAGCTCGAGACGAACTCTTTACGCTTTGATTGGAAAACTATACGGTTTTCTCTCGAAATTGAGTGCCTCTGGTCTTTTTAGTGTCAAACGTTTTCTCAAGACACAGATCTTAAAAGAGTTTTGTAGAAATTTTTCGCTGGTGTACCCACGGGAATAACCATTCCAGGTTTTTGTAATTCTTCTGGAACTTAAAACGGTTTGAAAGTAAAGCTATTTTTTCAGAGAGTATAGTTATAAGTTACGTCATCCTGTTTCAGGGCTGTCAACTGTACCCCATTTCACCATTTTGCACCCCAGAAAATTTGATACCCCATGGGATATATACCTTATACCCAATTTGAGCTTTTAAGTATGGAATGTGATTAACGAACCTTCTAATGAAAATAACCTATGTTTTCCACTAGAACTGTCTCATTTCTATAATATAAAGACATCTGCAATTACATATTTTGGTAAAAAACTGACCAGCAGATATTAGCATTCATTTTGTTTAATTTCATCTGGCATTATTAGGTTTTATATACTATTTTCACTATGAACAATAAAATAAATTAACTGAATTTTTCTCTTTTTTGCGTTTCCCATTGTTTCATTACCTTTTCCTATTAAATTTGACGAATGCATAGTTCTTTTTGTCTCAAAAGTAAATCTAGTTCTAGGTTTTCTCTTCAATAGATTTGATGATAATAGCCGTATGGTATTGAACAAGGGTTATGAAATTGAAATTTCTGATGATTCAGAAGCAACGACAGGCGAAGAATCTCTTACTTTTCGAGACAAACGAGCTAAACTTATAAATTAACTAGCATAATGTTTTTAGAGAGAAAACGAATCAAAAAGCTAATCCAATTATAAAAACAGTGAAATATTGAGCTGCTTTCTACACAAGAAATTTAATTTCATCGGGTTTCCCAATCGACTCCTCCATTTTAGCGTGATAGATAATGTGTCCCGATGATGTCTCCCATTCTAAAAAGGAATATACCCCAAATATACCTCATTTGGACTTACATAAACCCCATTTGAAAAATAAGAAATGGCAGCCCTGCCCTGTTTATAAATTTCCAAGTTTGTGAAGACTATTAAAAATAAATTTTAAAATATCTGGTTCTATCATTATAATAAATTTAATAGTGATTTTTTCAGTAATTTACCTAAATGATACAAATTTTGGTATCGAAATAGTTGTTGCCTTGTAAAGAAAACAGACTTCTTGAGTTTGTCAATGGGTATCAATTCTAAAAACAGTTTAAATAGTGATGAGAGTTGAACAGAACCCCCCCCCCCCTATTCTGGTTGATCATACTGTAAATATTACTAAGTAAAGCATAAAGAATAAGCATGAACACCTATCGTTTGTAATGCATAAATTACAGAAATAATTCTTTGCATGTTTCAACGAAGAATAGAATTGAAGACTGACTGAACCGAAACATGCAGATTACTGTAACAGTTCATTTTGATAAATTTACTATTGTCATATTTTAAATATGATGATTTTCCGGCGAACACATTCGGTTGATATGTATGAATATTAGAAGCAGTATATCATAAAACATATTAAAACACGAGAAATGTATTGATTCTAGATGATCATGAAAACGTTTTGTTTTGCAGAGACGTAACTTGACTCTTAAAACAGGGCAGGGCACATCATGGATATAGGTTATATTTTTCTATGTTTCGAACCAAATTTCAGCAGCAGAGACGTGTCACGCTGTCCCCTCCTCCCTCCCCTTTAATTTAAGCCCCATGTGTATCCATGTATATCTACAGTATTCATCAAATTATGTTAAACTAATTTGAAATCAATGTAGCGTTTTTTTTCAAGTAAAAGAGAAGACCTCATTAAACTGTATTTGAGGAAAAATTTAAACATGCATCAAATTGAAACAATATGTGATAACTGTTAGATAGACAGAAGAAATTCAGTATTGAGAGATCGAATTACACACAAAAATATTCGGTGTTCCTACATGTTTTTCAAGATCAAAAGGAAGATTGAGGTTTGATGGATTGAGAACTAAGATATTAGATATATATTTCAAACAAATCAAGAACACATCTGTTTTCAAGAAATTTACATTTGCTATATGTCACATAGAATAACAGGTGAAACATGTATCGCTATTTTTTCCAACAAACCAAGATTTGATAAAAATATTGATTATATTATCCATTGTTAACGAACTCAGAAGAAGATTGCTAGTAATTTTCAAAAATAAATAATAATAGTTCGAAGAAAGCAACAATTTAGTTATGTTACTCGCATGTCATTCAGATAGATTCGATCGAAATACTACCTTATTAAATTTCTAATACTATTTATGCACACGCGACTGTATAGAATTAACAAAGCGAGAAGAGAGAATGTAGAGACTTGAAGATTATCAGTACACTTCCTCACCATGGTAATACTCGTTCACTTTCACTTCTCTATGCCGCATCGAATTTTTTCAGTTTCTGACAAATAACTAAACGATATTGACTGAGATTTTATTTTTGCATTACTATGAGATGCGACAGCGCGAAAAATTTTGGTTTCAATACACTTTCTCTGCATTGAGTATGCATTCGAATAACCTATCTGATGAATTGTCAAGTGACTTGCTTACACGTGATTTTAATTCTCAGTCATTTCTCCTGTTTCTTCGCCGACAACATGAAAAACATAGAGAAATATCGGCCTCCGAACATGATCGTCATCAGCCGTTAAAATATTTTTCGGCGAATAATCGACGAGGTTTTGCTCGTGTTAATCAATATAATTATACATTGTCGAGTTCTTTGTTACTAACTCATATAGCTGAAGACGATGGCAGAACAATTACCGATGAGCTCAGTAAAAAACTACTCAAAGACAACTTATCAATCGTTCGGGGACACTGGAAAAGATCCCAAGAATTATTTGCCAACAAAATAAAGCACATTCAATCTGACTTGAACTCACAAACCAATATATGGCTGACGAAAGCAATGTATGAATATCGAGGTACTATTTTTAATTGGATTTCTAAAAATCGATCAAAATAAATTTCAAAATAGACTATTACACTATTTCTACGAACTAACTGTATCGCTAGAATACAACACGAAACTATTACGAAATTCGTTTCACAAAGCAATATGTGATTTGAATGAAAAATAATAAAAAGAAACCTGAATCTATAAACAGCAACCATAACTATAATCACGACAATGGATATTTATCAAAACTTTTAAACAAATCATAAATTCGAACCATAAAATTCGATTTTTTCTCCAAGTCTGCTAACAATTGTTGAGGGCGCTGTGAACTTTCGAATTTTCATTCATATCAATCATGAATCATATTTGATTATTTCTTTTAGGTGATAAATCAATGAAAGCTTGAAAAATTGAATTGTTGCCCAAATTTTCCTAATACTCAGTTGAAAGGAAAACAACAAAGATTTATAGTACAAGGTCCTAATTTTTATAATCGAAAGAAACCAGAATAAAAATGAATGCACGAACTGTCAGAGTTTATAAGATTATTGTAATCATTGGTGACTCCGGGAAACGACGCGTTTTAGATGAATATATATATATATATATATATGATTTTTACTAATATCCTCATAATTGCCTCGATAGATGCGTTTCGATCTGTTTAAATTGTTTTACTTGTATGCATTTTTTCAAATCACTGCTGACGAATCATATGTGTATATCAACGTTTTATGATAGCAGTTCAAGCCGTTACAATACAATAAGTCATGAATAAACGAACTAGAAAAAAGAACTATTTAATAAAATTAGCTCTAATTGAAATTGAAAACTCGATTGCAACTAAGTAACAGCATTCGAAAAATTATTCGCATACACAACTGACTAGAAAATATGATTGAATGTCTTTGAAATATTTACTTCAGAATGATTGTAAATAGTAGAAATTTCACTGAATGACAATTAAGAAATATACAGAGAAACATCAGCCAACACGATTCGAACATTCTTAGTAGCAATATAAAATTTTACTCGTTCTATGCACGTTTATTATTGTCCCGTATTGAATTCATTTACATTTACTGATCATCAACAGATAACGATTGTGTCATACGCGCATGTTGATCATTAACTATGATCGATCATTAAATGAAGAATTTTTGAATACATAATACAAATAATATTTTCATGGAAATTTAGATTGTCATCAGATAAAACAAAGCATGACAACATGATTTTGAAGAATCCTTGTAGAAAAGAAATCTTAACTATACTTACATCAAGTTGTTTTTCTTTTGAACAGAAAATATATCACGCTTACTTGTGTTGGGTAGCTACTAACAGCTTCGATACTTTTGTTTACATAGGGAATATCCAACAAAGGATGTGCATGGAAATGGAGCGAGGAACAGAAATAGCTAAAGTAGAGCTGTGAAAACAGTAGATAACCATGGGAGTATCATCCAAAGTTCTTTTCATTCAAGTTATACTACTAAAATAAATTTACTTTATTCCAAATCAACATTTCAGGGAATCAGTCGGAAAAATAGGCAAGTTCTCGTCAGAAAAGGTGATTCATGAATAGTTTCGTAGGTCAAAATGATTTCTACAACAATCTTACGTCAACGATATAAGTACGAAAATTTGAATAAAACTAATACACGATCGATAGGTTTCATCGCATGAAAATAAAATTCAGTAATACTTAGTAGAAAAAAAAGAAATGCGAAAAATTTATAACAAAGTATTGCGTAAACGTAGGAGATCATCTTGGTCATATTGATTTAAAACTTTTATCAACTACTGTTCTATGTATTGATTTATCATGAGTGGCCGTTCCAATTCATACCAGACAACTGAAATACTATTAGTACTTTTCAAAAGACAAACAAGGATTCTACTCGAAATCTGGTGTTCAAAAAGGAGAGTTACAATTTATAGTAGAACTAGGATAATATTCGGAACAACATGATGAATATGTTTTTACCTTTACACAATAAAAAGTGATCATGAGGAAAAAAAATATTGTGATCTTCATGTGACAATCATTTTCAACAGATGATTTTCAAGTGATTATTAATTTAACAATAAAGGAATATTCAACAGAACTCTAAGTTTTAGTAAATGCCTATCGACTTGAGATGTACTATTTATAATCTGACCCCTTTATCTAGGTGGAGTTATAAATTTCAGAAACGCTTTGGTGCTTACTTATCAAACCTTTTTCCAATCTTGAGAAAAATACTTCCTCGAAAAACTCAAAAAATGTCTGATACTTACTTGGAAATTCAGCGTACGTTACATGTTATTTTACAATTAGAAAGCATGAGACAAGCATCATCTATACGGAGCATCAATTAAAAATTGATTTTTTCTAAAAATGAAAAAATGGTTTAATTCTTTAATGACAATGATTGTGAACATATGATATCGAATTATTTTTTAACAATGAAAAATCGTTTCTAAGTGCCAGTATTGCTCTCTTAGAGACAGAACTAGGTGTTCAACAATGCAATGCTTACCTTGATGTCATTTGCGATTGGTCCTAGGCACTTTTCAGAAAGAAGTGTTTGAATAATTCTAGAAACAACGATCAATTGTAACATATTCATCAATGATTTCATAGTCAACTATTCATTTTTTATGATTCTGTTTGTTACATGTCTGATTTTAATTTTAATTGAACTCGTGTTTTTATTTATAATCGTAAATGTATAGTTTTTTTAACGAATACATTCTGTTGAATTCGCAATCTATTAATAGGTTACCATCTTTTAGATTTTTCATGAACGACTTTCATTAGAGAGGAATGCATTAGTCTAAGGTTCGTACTCTAATGATGTGAAATACATGAAATAATAAGTCATCGGATTGAATATGATGTCTTGCCGACAATTGATTATCAAATGTTGGAAGTCAGCTCAATGCTAATTACAAAAGCATCGAACGTCAATTGCGTATGAAAAATTTGACTTCCATTTAAAGTCTCGTAGGAATTCATCAAAATTGAATATATGCACTCTGAATCGGGAATATACAATACGAGTGGGTGTTGAACTGACTCAAGTACGGAAATAACAATATCTTCGTTAGTTTGTTTATTTCCTTTTTCTTTGTTTTCAAGGCATTTTCTTTGTTATTCAGTCATGATTACTTGAAGCCATCTTTTGTCTTATTTTCGTAGTTTATTTTCGTTCTCAATGTCATCATTATCAATCTACTGACCCGAAATTCACAAACAAAAAGACAAGAAGGAAATACAATGATACGTAAATGAATCAGATAATTAACTATATTCTGCTAGTATGTGCCCAGACATTTTACAATCAAAGTTAAGAAAGTAGAAAAACAGAATAGGATGAGAAGGAGGAGGAGGAGGAGGTGATGGTGAAGCAGGAAGAAAGAGAAATCGAGATGATGAAGCTAAGGAAAACAGATCGGTTGAGAATTTGTCTTCAGATTTAATCACGTTCCTTTTCCCTATATAGAAAATGATCAAGTGATCGCCATCGCATTTAAGTACAGAAGAAAAAAAAGCAGAATGCAAACAGACATCTCATTTTGAACAATCCTAACATATCAGTTCATTTATAGTAGAAAATAAAAGAAAAACAAAATTATTGGGTCCAACAGAAAAGAACACATAATCATCGTTGCTTGATATAATTTTCTCTTAAAAAATTGAGACATCTCGTATGACATGTGAACTCTTCTTAAAAACTTTGTTATTTATATTTGATTTCATTTTGATTAGTTACGTCAATAACAATAAGCTAAGTATTTTGAGTTTGCCAAGAAAAAGAAGAACAGCACACAACAAGAGGAAGAGAAAAAGAGGGGAGAAAAAAGAAGAAGAATGAATCTATCATTATGTGATGGTCTCACGACAAGAACTAAGAACGACTCATCGACTTGAATTGGTGTTACCAAGAGTTTTATTGCCTCTAATCAACTTAAACTAAGAATTTTACTTGACGATCATGAAAGTATACTAATTTTATTCTGATTGACATCATACTTACTTTAAAAATTTATCAGTATTATGTATCGTTTGTTTTTCGTTTAGTTATGGTGCCTTTTTATCGTCTGCTTCATTTTTACAAGCTCGACGGTAAACATATAGTCTTATTTTTTCATAATATCATTTATTGATTTCAGTCATGCGTTTACTTGAATGATTACAACGATGCTTTAATTGATTATCCAAATGTAGAAAATCTCCCGTCAACTTTACAATCATCATATATCACGCAACAAAATGAACATAGAAGATCAACCATTGTCAAACGTTCACAACGTAATGCCAATATCCTTTATCGATATTGCCGACGTAACGGTCAAGCACCAAATTTTTGTTTGAAATATGCTGTAAGAATGATATTTGCTACAGGTCATTGAACGCGTATGACATACTAATCAATAAAAATTTTACTCCACCAAAAAGGAAAAATTTTTAAAGTTATTCTCGTTTTTCTTTTCTTGTTTTTGTTTTTTAAAATTTAAAATTTATATTTGATCAGATATAATCTGACAAAGATCGCCATAATATCCACTTGAACATGTACATTCGATAAGATCATTAAGACATGAGCCACCATTTAGACATGGACAGAAGTTCTCTATTTGTTGATCACATAAATTTCCAGTAAAACCATGAGCACAATTACAAGACATAAAATGATATCCTTCTTTTTGTTGAGCTAAACATGTGCCATGGTGACATGGATTCAGATGACAACCACAATTTAGATCATTTAAAGAGCATCGTGTTAAATCCATGTCAGCTACAATATGTGGGTGGGTATCACACGAAAGTTTCAAATAAATATGATGACGATATTGTCTCTTTATATCAATAGAACCATCATTTTGAAGAAAATTAGAAGAAAGAAGAACGCATTCTAAGAAAGAAAGAAGAAGCATGATTATATGAATTGAGAATATATATCAGAGCTTATCCAGATTCTATTTTTATTGATCGTTGCTATTGACTAAGATTCGATAAAATTTATTTATTTATTCTTTCATTCTATTCATGTTAGGGGATTGTCACCGTTGATCTTTCCTAGATAGCAGATATAGGAGTAATGCACTATGAATATATATAGTTATATGCGAAGGCATTTAAAGAAAACAAATCTACTATAACCAACTGAGCTAATGACTCCTTGTCTATTTTATAGTCTATTGCAAATAGATTTGTTTATTGAGAACAACAGACGATTATTCATCTCATCGTCTGAACAACGGTTGCCAAAAAACAAGATCACCGAGGTATTTTCATTCGTTAATTTTCTCGTTGATTTGTGAGGGCCATCATTTCTGATGCTCAGTCTGTCAAAATCTATGTCATTTTAATAAACTTGAAGTACTTTTTCATAATAGTACTGCTAGTAATATTGCCAAAATCAAAATAACCGGATTTCAACGGGAAGTTCACCTTAGCAATCATCAACATATCTAATGGAACAAATAAAACGATCATTGTAAATTCATCTAATTCTATTATTAGCACATTTACAGTTCAATAAATTCTCTTTTTATTCCTTGAATGAATGTATCTAATGTGTGTTGTCCATCATTTTCCATATTTACCTTTATGTCATCCGCGCTCGGCTAGATATGACAGTTGGAAGGAACAGATTCACATCTTAGATTTTCATGTTGTTATCACTGACTGTTTATTCCTTTTCGGATACAGATTCATAAATTTATAAATAAAATACAAATACTCGTTACGCAACCTTCTCCGAGTTTTTTTCATGAACGCTCACAGAACTGACTATATCTAGAATTTCAAATTAAATAAATAGCGTTCTATATTTGGACTCGAGTTTCTCACATGGCTCTCGCTTGGCTTTGTCACGTTTAAAGAAAACTTATATACATAGACCTGAATAAGACAAGCATTGTGTTATTTTCACTCGCAATGAAAACTAACATTTGATTTTAAATGTGTGCAAACAAACGAAAAGACAAAAAAGTCATGAACTGATACAGCATCTTATTGGAATGTATTATCAAATCAGCATGTGATATTTTTCTCTTCGACTTACCAGATTGTCTTTCAACAAATTCAATACCCTAATAAAAGAAAATCCTATTCTTATTTTGAATTCAAACATTCAAGTACATACAACACAATTAATTATTTTTGAGCATAAATATTGACAATGAATTTCAGATACGTGACGAAATGAATGAATCATTCCTTGATAATGTTTACTATACAATGATCATAAGAGTAACATTTTAAAGAAAAATAGAAACATACTGTCTACCCTGACCAACATATTTAAAGCTACATAAAGGTTGATGATGTCGAAGGAAAAGTTCATTATGACTAATTTGTACATGACATGATCGTTTAACGAATACAGTCCATGCTTTACTCGGTAGAAGATCCCATGGTTTAGCTGTACGTAATAATCGGCATCGGTTACGAAACAAACCACGCGTCTTCATGTTACTTTAGTTACTATCGAATTAGATACAAGCAAACAACTATTTACTTGATACTGTACAGCAGCACAGTGACGAACAGATGAACAAAGTTCTTGACAAGGTAAATATGATATACCAATCAATGTGTATGATTGAAATATAATGGATCTTGATCTTAGAGCACGTTGCCATGGTAATCTATTTAAGACAAGATGACAATGAGAAATATACAAAAAATAAATGTATACGAATCGTAATTGCAATGAACAATTGACACTCGTTTTTTAGCAATATGTGATAAAGCAAACACTCCGGGACAATGAGCAAATGTTGAAAATGCATGATTCAATCGATATGGATGAGATATCGAATGTCTATCATGATGCTGAAATAGATGACAACGATGATGTCGCCGATTATACGCTGCCATTGAGCATGAATGATCAAATGAACATTTACGCTCACATGACTGCTCATTAGGAATGGAATGTTCCATACGCAATAAATGATGACCTATAGACGGTTGACGATGACGAACATGTGCGAGACATTGTGAAGGAATAGATGACCAAGCATTTGTATGATAGGTAGCGATCATTATAATGAGAATGACATATAGACTGTAGTACATTTAGCATTTTGAATTTATTGTGAAAGGTAACCATAGGAATTATTCGTTGTATTTTATTACATAGAATCAATTTTTTCGCTGTAGTCTACTTCTCCGTGATGTTTTTATTCTAATTCAAATGAATTCTAAAAAAAAGAAATCGTACAAAATAATCAACGGATTCGCATAGAATTTGTTAACTAGGACATCAATTTATATATAAATACACATTTTATTATCAGTGGATTTCATTGAAGTTTTGTTGCCCCATAGAGAAATTAACATCTCAACGTCTCATAAACAATACTAGCTTATTAGCCGAGATATTTTTAGCGAACAAACTCGTTCCTTGGAATTATTATTTCTAAATTCTACGTAGTTTTTTGCTAATCCCGATGAAGGAAGTATCAGTTATCAATGTAATAATAGTGCAAATATTCTGAAATTTTTTTCTTACGACTTCTTTTAAATTTCAATCTCTGTCAGTAATCAATCGTTTTCGTAACATTTAACGACAATAATATCTCTACACGTATTTCATATTTATTCTAAAGTTAGAAAGTAAATCCTTTTTTTTTCTCTGCATATTTAGCGCTAGCATTAACTTTAATGACTGACAGCAACAAGATGAACCATTATAATCATGTTAGAAATAGTATGGCTATTTTTCATTTTAAAAGACATATGTATGAGTGTTAAAAATATAAAAGAATTTGTGTGCCATGTGAAACTAATATATTTATGCTTCTAAATTAGTTTTTTGTTTCTATTGATGTTCTATCGAATTTGAAGGAGCTATAAGTCATTCGAGTGCAAGTGATATTCTTCAGAAAAACAGACATTTTAAGTTATTCATTAATTTATTCATAAAACAATTGTGTCTACAGATCTGCTCTAAATTACTAGTTCTGAGTGTGAAATAGACTGTTAGTCGTCTATCGATGAAATGCGGTTGAAAGTACGTTTGTTTTTCTAATGAATAGAAAGCATACTATAATATAAATAATATTCATGAGAACAAATTGAGAAAAATAACTAGTCAGAAAACCTATGGGAAAATTTTGATCAGCTATTGGTTGTTTTTTGGTAAACAGTCGTTCAATTTTATAAATTCTATTTCAAATAGGAATCTCGAATACTTGCAGTACTAGTACGACAAATAATGCTTTAGAAATAAAAAAATCAATTTTTCTGTTCTCTTCCAACATGGTCTGACGGCAATACATAGAATCATGATGAAATAGATTTTTATCGCATCGTTTTTCTGTCTAGATAAATATTTCCCTGTCTTGTGTTCTTTCATCAGTGAACTTCATTTTATTGCAGAAAGATATATTAATTATTTCTATTTCTATTATTGAGAACAGGTCAAATGTACTAGCGTGCGTATCTGCATTTCATTCCTAAAAATTAAAGAGACCTTTCTTTTAACGTATAGAGATAGAATCAGCAAAGTTTTATTTTTTATAATATTGCTTGCGTGTTCAACCAATATCCTAATGACAAATTTTGCATTTGAGATGTTTTCTATAAAATACTTCAGTGATAAAACAGCTATCTAAAAACAGACTGAGCGGATATATTTAGAATAAATTTTCTTAGAAGCAAGATAGAGAGCCAGACTTAACATCCTTTGAAACAGGATGGCGTGGTTGATGATTATAGGTGTGGGTTGGATGTAGTTCTTTGTCTTTTTTAGTCTAAAGTACACAGCAACGGCCAACAGAACGCATTTCTTTTATTTATACTAATGAGTTTCATTAATTTAATTATATTGAAACAGCATATTTGACGAATTTTCCGAAAGGAGGGTTAACTAACTTGATATAAGCAAAATAGAAAATTGTTGTACAATAGTATATCACGTCCGATGGAAACTTACCATCCCTAGATTGTTTCAATTAATTTTTCTATCAATAGAAGGGATAATTAGTTAGCATTCCTTTCTTGCATTTTTACGACGAATTCACTCTTGCCCTTGTGAAAGTAAGGCCACAACAAGCCAATGTTTTCCATGATATCTTGAAGAAGTAATTGATTTTTAAATAAAGACCGATTGCACTATGTTCATATCAATAGATTATCATTTTGTTTACTATTTGAAAAATTGCTGCAATCTATTGGAATGGTTGAACATGTTATCTTCATATAATATCACGATTAGATGAAGAAAAAAGAGACAATCATTTCGATACAGATATCATAGATGCCGACAATAATTATATACTGTGTTGTCTTATTTTTAAAATGTATCTATTTCAAAACAGTGGTTAATACACGTAAAGACATCTACCAGGTTGTTCGGCTTTAATAACAGATTCAGTTTTGAAGTACATCGGATGTTTGCCTCTAGGTTAAAATTTGATAGGTATTTGGGTGAAAATAGTTTTGTCTTCTATGATTTTTCAGAGAATGATATGCTGATTGCTTGTATGTGAGTACTGAAAACGTTCAAGTACATCTCATTGTCATATGATAAGAACTATTCTAATGTGGCTTGATGATATTTTTAATGAAACATCGAATCTAATAAAGATATTACGACATACTTAATCTTAAGGGTCTGACTGTCAACGACGCAAAAATCGACACCCACATACTCGTTTTCTTATCTGAACTGTCGAACTGTCAAAATACAACAGCATGAAACTGAATTCAAAAGAGGTAGTTAATTGACTGATACAATATTGAATGCTCGATTTTTTTTATTACAGGGAGAGAAAAAAGTCCATTAATAGTTGATCCTCTTGATCCAGAGATAGTAGCGCTATTAGTAAAGCAATCATACGACACAATGTGTTCTAGACGTGCAACGAAGATTAGCTTGAAAAGAAATGTGTTCTGATCCTGGAGTTATTTCGAGTATACTTTTTGTATGTTTCATTGTATCTCGTGTGCAGCATTAGACAGTCTATGCCTGTATCTTTTAACATCGTGCAAACTTAAAATACTATTCGATTGGTCTCAGAATACAGCCATGTTGATTACGACGAAACCCATAGTAGTCTCTTTTTTACTGCTCATTTTGACGAACACGAGGCCCTACACGACTCTGCAATAACATGGAATATTATGCGCTTGTATTCTTCTTCCATATAACGAAAGTCGAACGATCGTAAACTGTGTTCGCAGAAGTCGTACACTGGCATTATTTCGTATTGTTGAACGTACTAGATACACCCAAGGCTTTCGATATGGGATGCTGGTGGACTAATCCCTCCTCCTCACTATTTCAGTGTGTCTGCCAGATTTTATTTTATATTTAGGCTACTAGTAAATTCAACAGCCGATACACAATCTAGATTGTCTGACAATAATAGTAGACAACAGCGATAGAAGTATAGATCAATATCCTGTCATCTTGAAAAAAAAAATAACTAAACATTTCCACCAAATTTGTTCTTTGATTTCAGCTAAAGAATAAACTGACTTATATTTCCTGATCGTTATCTAGCACGTACAACTATTCTATCATATGTTAAGTTTTAAGTGTATAAACTTAGTTTTAAAATGCTTTTGAATTTGAAATTTGAATTAAATGTTTAAACATGATTGTATATGCAAGAAATTCACCTCGGTGAATGTCAAAAATTTTCATGAAAATGGCTATCTGAAAAAATTTGTGAATGATGTCTGTCAAAAAATATTAGCCTTTCCCATTAGCAGAAACGATCGAGGTCCCTGATTCAAACCAAGATTTTCAGTTTCAAACAAGTAATGTCTTAAGTGAACGAAATTTTTAAAGAGAGTGTCATTATCTTCGTGTAAAGATTTGTGCCTGTGTCTAATACAGTTTCAGATCTGCAGTTACGCTAATAGATTGATGATAGTCTTTGTTATACTTCTTAAACCATTTGTTATTCATTCCACTGTTTAGCCTAGTTTTATACATATTAATTATCATTTAAAAACAAATCCGTTGCCGATAAACTAATAAATGATATCGAATCATTTTGACAGCAATGCCCTGCATATGACTCATACTATGAAAACAAGAGTTTGGCATTGCCACGAAACTGATTGAATTTGTTCGTTTTTGTTTTTTTTTCAAAATCATTCATTCACACATGATACGATATCATATGTACTGAGTTATTGAGATGAACATTATTTAGAGTGACAGAAAAATTGTATGGTCACTCGTAGTAGTTCATCATTGAGTGTTTGTGTTTCCTAAGATACAGAACTATTTTAATTCCTTCTTCATTTTTTATGAGATTGTTCAACTAAACCAGATACTTTATCCTATTTAATAATTGAAGTAGAGTACGATAAAAATAAGAAAACTTTAAAGTAAACTCAAAGCTCTATTCTATCGAAACTTATGAGTGATTAGTCATCCAGATGACAAATGTCGCATTTGTTCTCTGAAAAAGATGATTCTATCAACTTTTCATCAATTTTAAATATATAGCTATCAGTTTCATTCTTATCCATACTATGACTCAATCGGATCTTTTTATAGCAACAGTATCGATTATAGCTTTTTAAATGTGCTATCGTGCTGGTAAAGTTTTATCACAATTTGACAATTTGCAGTGTGACCATAACTAAAACGCAATAATTTTATCGATACATATTGATTAGTGCAACACTTCAATCTTGAAAGATGAGTCCAGAACTAAATACTGACAACATTGTTAGGCTCTGTAAAACAACCATTACGAACAGCTTCTTCAAGTGCGTGTTTTATTCGGAAACTTTATCTTCATCTATTTAACAAAAGAATGTCGATAAATTTTTTTTATTGGTTATTTCCTTTTTTTTTATTCATTCGTGGAGACCATTGTTGAACTAAACGTAGGTTGGGATGTGAATTACAATAGCCATGACGATTCGGAATGTCTGATAAACGATAAACGTGACCACAAGTACGACCTCTCATTAATCGATCCAAGTCATCCCATAGATCTTCTCCAAGTGCTTCTTTGACACGAATAATAATCGATCGATCTGGAAACCAAGCAATACCATTACTCAATACATAAAACTCTGTTTCAGCATCTCGATGTGCTTTATGACGACCCGTAAAAATTATCGAGATTTTCTCTGATAGTAAAGGTACTGGTGTTCGACTTCGATCAAGTAATAAACTTAATATAGTATCGAATATTTTTCCACTACGTGTTGGTGCATAGACCATCATTCTACCAAGGTACACACCAATGTCATTTGTCAATACTGTACGTCGTGCTATTTCAAGTGCACGAATTTGTTCGATTTTGTTTATTTCTGTACTATGACGATTGGACTCGAATTCTTCATGTGCAACAAGAAGAATTCTTTCACTATCTGTTTGTACATGAAAAAATGTTCGATTTAAAACAGCTCCATTTATTGCTTCATTCGAATAAAATCTTAGACATTGAACAAGCATTGCTCGAAGTATATGACACTCGTGCTCATTTGATACATCCATCATACGAATTCCTAATCGATCTAGAACATTCTCAATGGGTTTGATTGAAAAAGCAGATACTAATTCAATCATTTTTGAACGTATTTCATTATTCATTAAACTAATTTTTCGTTCCGCTATCTCGTATTTAATATCAATATTTTCTGTTGGTACTTCAGGATTTTTTCCTTTTTGTTTCAATACAGCTTGAGCGTATGCAGCAAAATGACCATCATTACGTCTGTCATTTTTAGTTTTCACATAAGACAAATCATTCGTATCTAGTCCCATTTCACTACTATTATGATCATGTGTATCGTAGAGTAATGATTCTACATGTTCATTAATAATATTTTCTGATGTGCCATGATATATATAAGAAAAATGACGTCGATATAATTCTTCAACAATAGAATAACGAAGTGATTCATCAATTTTTTTAATGCCTGACGCATGAATGTATCCAAATAGTGTCATTAAATTTTGTATATGTGCTTTACTGCGACCGATTGGACCTGACATGAATTTTTTTAAAATATCATTTTCTTCACCAACATATCCAAGAATTCGTGGAAGAAGACTATGACATAAACGTGTAAATTCTAATAAAATACTTTCTCCACGTTCAGATTCATTTTCCCGGCTAGTATTCATCATTTGACCCAGAATCGAATAGAGGCCTAATAATTGATCGTCTTTATAGCCAGTTATATCAAGTGTAAATATGTAACCAAGTATAGGTTCCAACATGACTTGAACGCGTTGAAAATGTGCATCACAAATATATAATGGTAGAAATGTATTAATTGGTTCAGCTGCAACACCACGAGTAAATTCTGATTGAATATTATTAATCATTTTTTGAGTACGATTTCTACTCGTGACCGGTGCTGCACTTGATTTTGATGCAATAAAACCTCCGTGTAGTCGTGCTGCATCGACAATGTTAAGTTTCATTTTTATTGCATCATCACATGCTGAACGTGAAAGTATTGTTAGTGATACGTGTTTAATCGTTATTAATGTTGGTGCATCGATAACATGTTCTTGTCGTTCAACGACAAGCCCAACACCCATAACATCATTTTGACTTTGAATCATCATATCTCGGCAATCGTTCAATGTTAAACAACACGTAAAAGTTATCAGGTCAACATTTGCAAAATCAATTTCTTCATTAAATTTAAGTTCATTTAATTTACTATCAACCAATCGAAGATTCGATTGATTACGTACTGCACGTTGATCCATTCGACGTTGACGAGAAGATTTTGAAAACCTATCGTTTGTAGGCAAAAACAAGAATTGAAAGAAGAACTTTCATAGAAATATACGACGAACTTACTTATTAGCATATCTTAAATCGTTCATTTTTGCTAGAGCAGCGGTCTGATTTAATGTTCCCCGTGCAATCTCGCCCATCACAGAATGTAAAGTATCTAAACGTGTTTGAAGTTCAACACGAAGTTCTATGGCTAACTGTCGATCGGCTTGTGTTTTGCCCACTTGATTTCCAAACATTTTAAGGTGTATTAATTCATTTTGAATGTCATCTAGTTCTTTTTGAGTTGATATATCGTTTGCACGTTTTGACAAACATTTAAGTAAAAATACTGTATCTGGCTCTGTAAATTGAGGAACAACATGATAATGATTAGAACCAATAGATATTTCAATAGGTTCTTTTAGATTGTCACTTAATGGTAACCAACATTCACTTTCAATAGTATTGAAATTAATGATTTCACCAATGATTTTGATTGGCTCTTGTACATCAGGTAATCTTATTGTAAGCTCAACTGTTAAATCAGCGAATTCAAATAATTCTCGAAATTTTTCATCCAAACGCATGGAACTGTCAGCGTATCTGTAAACACCTTCAGTTGTACCTAAAGTTTTTAATCTATTCATCATATCTAAATCATGACCGCTTGAATAACCAATAGCATGAACAACAGAGTTTAATTTGGATTTCTGAAGACACGCACGTAACTTGGTTTCTGCATCAACAATGGCATTTGATCGATTACATGTATCACATCCATCAGTCATGAAAACAATAGCAATTCGTTTTTCACCATCTATGCGTTTTATAGTCGTTTGTAGTTCTTGAAAAACTAATTAGGATATTGAAGTATTTTGAAAATAATTCTTCGTTAACGGAAAAAGAAATTTACCTTTCACGAAGTCCGTTGATCCAGTTGTTGTTGTTTTCGCAATTGAAGCTAAATCAGTTATCGATACAGTGTCATTATAGGTAATAACAATCGGTTCGAAGGTGGCATCTCTCGCCAATTTTTGATTCATTTCATGAATAGCTTGAATAGCTGATTGAATTTGTTTCCACGGACCTATATGGTGTTTTATTGATTTCATTATTGATCAAATATCATATTTTACCTCCGGACATCGATCCAGATCGATCAATCACAAGAATTATTCGTGAAAGACAATCTTCATTTCGCTTATCACTACAAAATGGAATTCGAAATTTTAACAACGAAGGAGAATTACTTCCAGGACAAGTAATAATACACGACGCCATAATTATAATTGAAAAATTGAAAAAAATGATATTCACAAAACACGTGCTACATCATTTTATATGACATTAACAGCTTGTTTTGCAATTACAAGCATATAAGAAACAAATATTGCAATGCACGCATGAGTCAACATAGCTGTTGCAATATGTATTAACAATCTTATTTTCTATAGCGTAATGGTCCTATCTTTAGATGAAATTACATGTAATAAATTTGAAACACTATCTCGAAGTATCATAAAGCTGCCAGCATTGATAGCCTGAAAGCTGGCGCTCATTACTGATCTGAACAATCGAAATGGCATTTTAACGTTAAGAAATACAAATTTGGATTTTAACCGGCGCCGATTTTGTGGATTTACAATCAAAACATGTAAATGTAGTAAAGTGTCTCGTCATGATGTATTAACTACTTATAGTATTGCATCGATATGAATACATGTAATCAACTAAAACAGTTACAGTATATTTTAAAAATTAAACAAACTTAAGGAGCTACTTAGTCTTTTGCTTCATGATCTAAAATAGTACGTATAAATTATCCATTCACTCTATACAACATTTCAGAAAAACTATTTACATTAGAGTACAATATAGTCAGTATGTTGTGACAATGTTTCTTTTGAGGAACACTATACAGTATCATTCTTTATTCATACAAATATTAATATTCAATTATTCTTTAAGATTTCGAAAATAAGATTAGGGCTAATTAATCCTCAAATTCATTTAATAAATACATCGAATCTTTAAAAAGATGGAAACACGATGCAACTTTGCTGTTTATCCATCGATCTATATGATCCTTACCAAATCATTCTAATTTTGAACTCTTTTGATGTCGGCATCACAATTTATAGTCTCAAATGTTGTTTCATATAAAGTTCAGTTCAATGCATCTCAGAAAACTTAACTGCTTATCCGTGTCTTTTTAGATGAATCCAACCATGATGTAGAATCTCTGTCAAGTTTGATCCATCAATTTCATAGTTTCATCACTGTCAGATGAATGTAATATGTTCTTCAGACTTGGATATTTCAACATAGACAAGAGTCGAATGACTTTCGAACTTTCATTCGTTCGTTATGGGCTAACCTTATAAAAATATTCAAATTTTCCTTATCGAAATTGTTCATTTAAGCTGTCACACGAAGAGCTTCTCATATGAGAGTTTTAACATGGTGCCTAACTGAGTTTTACTGATACACGTTTTTATAGAGTTATCTCACACGAGCACTCTCCTCTGGCCAGCCTTCTGTTGAAAATTTTGCGATCAGAAAAGCGATTGAAGATGCTTATACATGAAAATCTTCATTTTTGAAGAGTGAAGTAAAAGTGAAAAAATTGAAGTATGTTAAAAATAGATCAGTCTTATATTTAGAGTTCGAGACAAATCAAACGTCGCTTTAGATCACTGTCGTAACTTGCTCTCACTACTGCGAAGTTTGAAAAGACTTGATACTCTGTAACATATCTAAAAACAACTTTATCAATTATTCTTCTGTAACATACAAATCAAATGCTTAAGAAATCGTAAAAAGATGAGTTTATTTAAAATATTTTCTTCTCGAGATATGCATATTGATTTTCAATGTTACACTCTTGCCGAGTCAGCTCTTGGTGTTACACTGCGAATATTTTTGAAATCGGGTGTTTTCGTTCTTGGCATCGATGGAGTACTACTTGTAAAATTAAGTATATACTTGAGGAAAAAAAACGATACAATCATATTTAAACCAAGCCCAAAAATAGAACCAAGACCATTGATTGACCTGTAATTTTAATAGTAGATTCCTATTCAAAGATTTTATTGATTATCTTTTCGGCAAACTTACCAAATAAACCAATAGTTTGATATACATGCCCCGAAGTCTATATTTGCCATTTTTTTAACTTGATTGACAGTGCGATGGTAACTGTGATGTGGCACTTGCTCGATCTGAAAGTAAATAATGTTGAAAGAAAAAACAAGCAAAGATTTATAAGCTAAGTGTTTCTGTGCTTCTTATGTTTTCTTTACTCTTCGTTGTTTGTGCCGAATACCACAGGAATAAAAGCAGAATAATTTCTACTCTCTTATTTCATGGTTTTCAATGATTTAATCAAATGATTAGAAGAAAAGGCATGAAATGCGATTTACCATCCTGTACATTTTCTTCATCATTCACTTAAAAAAGAAAAATGAAATGTTTCTCTCATGTAAAATGATGTGTTCCTCTAAACAGTGGGTTTTGAACACTATGAAAAACATAAAATTCAGACTTCAATGCATACAAACAATTATTTTATTCGAAGGTCTTGGACAGTGATTATACGATGAGCTGGCTAATTTAATCGAGTAAACCTTGACATTGAAATAAATGACATCAATAAAGTTGAAGACGTCCTAAAGATGACATCAATGCTAATTCATACATAATCGAATCAAATTGAAATTGAGATTTCACATGAATGATTGATAGTTTATGAATCGAAAAAAAAAGAATTCAAACGTTCATGAAAAGTGGGTAGATTTTAGAAAACCGAGTATAGCTGTTTCAGAAACATCAATGGATAAAAATAGTTGTTCATGAATGAAACAAAGAGAATGTACATGGAAAGAAAACACTTCACTTATTAATTAAAATATTGGTTCAATCCAATTTCTTCGGTTAATCAACATGAAAGACAATCGTGATTATCAATATTTTTTGAATCAAAAAAATAGTTCTTCATCCCGCATCAATGAGTGACATATGATCTCAAATATGAGCTTTATTTAAACAAGTAGACTACACAATCGGATGTGATTTTATCGATAGGCCATCCTCAACGATAGATTACCTCGATTTATACTGCTTCTATGGGCGAGTCGGAAAGAAAAAGAGATAGAGAGAGACAGAGAATGAACTGATCGTGACTATAAATTGTTTTTGAGTACACATTTCGTCTTCGTTGTCTCTTCTTATCAACAATAAATCTATCGGGTAAAAATATTTTCGTTGCTTGAGCTTATAACACAATTGAACAAACACAAATGATTCTTTTTATCTTTGACTTAAAAGGAAAAAGCATGCTACAACTTGGCTTTCTCTACTTCGTTTTGAGTATTCAAAGTAAGCTTCTTTTCTCGAATCAGATTCACTATATCGTTACGTTTTTTTTACTTACCTAGAGGTTATTTCAACGAATGATGAATTCGTGTGTCCAAAAGATGGTCGATGGCCTCATCCGGCTGACTGTGAAAAGTGAGATTTAATGTGAATATTGAGAAGGTTTATCAATTCATTTGCATACAATTAATAGATATTATACTTGCAATTCGGGCATAAGTATTGAAGGATGGTAAGTTTAAAATCGAGAAAACCAAATCACTTATATATTGAATAAAAAAAAGATAGAAATATCATATTTATGTTATAAAATTAAAGTGAATATCTGCAAACATTATGAAACGATGTCGAGATTTCGAAGTTCGAACGTTTCAGAAGCAGATTCTTATGTTCTTTTCTTGTTTTTCTTCTTCGACAATAGACTGAAAATCAGACATAGTCTTGAATTTAGAATCATTCGAAAGGATAGGTCACTGATCTCACGATATTTTGAATGTGCAGTTTTTCTTTTGGCTTACACTTTTGCATGGCAGACGATATTCATTTATATTTATTATTAGATAGACAGAGATTTTCAAGATTCAAAAGAATGTAGAGATTGTTATTTTACTATGTAGAACGTCTCGATACCTTGATAGAATAATTTTGTATCTTCTTGAACATTCAACGGCAACAGTTACAAAAAGAAAATAATCATAGGAATGTCTCGATAGGAATTCAAGTGACGTTCATAATATGCTACAAAAATTTTCGTAGCATACTGTACCACTATTTACATGCTTCACAAGTTCGAAAAATAGTGTGAAGTAGAAGGCTAATTATCATCCGAATAAATCTAGACGATCTATCCTTTTTGAAATCTATGTAGTTATATTCAGTTTCTTTTTATTGTTTAATGCGACAACTGCATCGATTTTGATCGAAATCAAATTTTATATCTGAGGACATATTTTTTAAATCTTCCATCTGTCAATACTAGCTTTAGACACTCTGATTTTTTTTTCAAAATGCTCTTTGGAAATAAAGACAGATGTCGGTTTTGAGCTTTTATTCTCTACAATATCACTGTTAAGAGCCTTACAAAAAAAAAACAGAGTGAGGCAAGGAAAGAAAGAACAAAAACGCTAATCTACGTATCAGCTCTAAATATCTGCCGCTTAAGATAGAAAATCGATTTTGAATGATTAAATGGACGTGAATAATTTGATTAAAGAATCAACTCAGAGAACAGTTCCGCAAGATTTTGAAATTATTAATGTGGCTATTTATACATAATTAGTTTTCATTATCAGAAAGTAAGCAAAGAGAACATACGAACGATTTTGATATGATTCAGTATGACGCGTTTTCCAGATTTATTTTAAATCGTAACAGTACGGAATTCGTATTTTCTACAGAAACAATGTTTTTCATTCATCATTGACATAAACTTGGACCAATCAATTCACCGCTAAGATTCTTGTGGTCTGAATCTTCCTGAAAAAAATCACCGAACAGTCGTCACTTCCATGGTGTTTGCTGTTATTTTTATGATGTTAAACTTAATCGTATTCTGTTTTGTAAATAATAAACGTCGAGCAGAAAATCAAGCAAAATCAATGAAGAATATTAGTAGATTAGAAAAATTAATCAATTTCGAATAGAAAGAATACTAGAGTTCATTCAGATTTTTACTAGCTTATGAACACGACTAGATAGTTCATTGAATTATTGAAGTTTACTGTGGTAGATGTAGTCATAAGTAGAAAAATAAGACCAGAACTAATCTCTATATCGTAAAAATAGACGATTGGTACAGCACATTACTGGTTTCAATTTGACATGATTTTTGGAAAGAAACTATTAGAGACTAGCATCGTGTTTCTTGTAAAGATTTTAAGTTAATAAATCTTTTGAGTAGCGATGCCAGAGTTCACGCTTCCAAGTATTTCGTTCCCAAGGACTGGGGAACGCATTTCAACACTTAGTTTTTAAGAATCATTTCAATGCTGCAACATTGCTGTATATTGTTTCTGGTGTTTTTATGCGTTTGTGTAATACGTTCCCAGTTCCCCATTCTAGAGAACGGAACGCAAAACGTGACATCCCAACTTCTGTGTGTTAACACAATAACTTGAGCTGTTTATTTGACAAAATGACAAGCCTACTTGAGATAGTTTAATTGCAATTATGATTTGATCATAAACTAAAAGATTGTCATCCTCTTCGAACATAATTTTATAGGTGTGGCACTGGCATGAGTTACGATCCCGATCATCAACGATGTGATTTATCAAAAAATATTGAATGTAAAGGGGGTGAAAGATCAAGTTGGACGCCACCGGAAGGATGTAATATATGCATATGGGTTTATGTTTTGTTCACAGACATGATTTAACTTTTCAACCTTTCATTGTAGGGGGACAAAAGGAAGATGTAACAAGTTATGTTGTAACCAAAATAACAACATCATCGCATGACGATGATGAAGATCAAGATGATAATGAAGTAAAAACAACAACACGAACATTAAAAAATCGTAAAACTACACATAAAGTAACAACAGTTCCAGTGAAAGTATCCAGAAATCGAGTAACACTATCCATGTCCGCGCTCATTGAGGATAATATCTGTACATTTCAAGGTAGCATGCCTGATCCATATAATTGTCAAAGTAATTGTTAATGAAGAAAAGTTTCTTTTCGTCTATTGATTTCTATCGTTGTTTTGTTGTTGTGAAGCTTATTATACATGTAGAGAGGACTCTGTAAAACGTATGCATTGTCCCGATAAACAATTATTTGATGAAGATATTCGAATATGTAATGATTATCGAAAAGTTTTCTGTGGAAATCGACCCACAAATGAACGTGAAACTGATCCATGTATAACGAAGTTTTCTTTCTCTTCCGTTTTAATCGATCTATTGAGAATTTCTATTTAGGTCTTGGCCAAGCAAATGGATGGTATGCTGATGCTGAAAGTCAATGTCGTTCATATTATTTATGTACAGAATATCGTAAAAGTAAAATGGGCGAATGTTCAATAGGTTTGAAATGGAATTCCCAAAAACTTCGTTGTGATGATCCAAGAAATATTCCAGCACCATGTAATGGAGCTTGAATTTTTACTATTATTTAATCTCGATTTTTCTTTCTTTCAGGCGGAATTCGTAGTAATACTGGAATGTCATTCTTTCCGCAATATTATGCAATTAATTCTATAATTTTTTCTAGTTTTTTCTTCTTTTCAATATTATCATGAATAGTTTTATGTTCTATGTAATAATAAAACATAATTTAGTGACGGACATTACTTTTGTATTTATATTTAATGATGAAAAACAAACGCGAACATAAAACGAATAATACATCTGTATTTATTCAGTCGGTAATCTGTGTTTTGATTAAAAGTAACATTATTGATTTGGCCATTTCTATTTCCGACTGATGTTATTGCCTTGCGCGAATATTTTCAACCATATTTTAAATGAATATTTAAAGAGAAGAAGATTATTTTTCATGGTTCGATTCATTTACACATATTGACAAAATGTGAATTGACATTTTCTATTTTTTCTTTCTTTTTCTCTTTCTCTTTCTTGTTTACTTCAATTATAAAAAGTACGATCAGTCTTATCATGATCAGTTCGATAACATTTTTCCTAGTAAGTAAATGATACTACAAAAAAATGGCTATCTGTATTTTCTTATCAATAACATTCTGAAATCTGAAGAACAGTGTTGCCTATTTGTTTATGCATATTTAGTCATAATTTAGACTTTTTTCTCGTTGGACAGATGAATATTTATATTTCTTATTTATAGCGAAAATATGATATTCATCTTTGTCTTTGTTTTTCATATTTTTACATATATCCTTGAAACGGTATTACCCTTTTCTTAGAACCATGCTCTATATCTCTTGATTGCATGACGACGGAAAAGAGAAGATTCTGCTGAAGATATGCAATGAGATATATACTCACCCATTACATTACTCAAATACTATTTATCTCGTGTAAATTCCATTCAAGAATAGGAAACAAAAGCTGACTATAACAGTAATCGAGTATTTTTTTTCTGAAAAAGAAACCCTTTACTGCGTACTTCTTTTTTCTCAGAGAATTTCATTTAAATTGACGTCATAACATTTTTGAATAGGTGAAAGTAGAAGAGCAAGCCAATAATCAAAATATGTCGTAACATTTTCAATAAGATTCATGTAACAAGTATGCTTTGTATCAGATTACAATCGATTAAACAAAGACAAGAGAGAAATTTTCAGAATCATGCGTGTGCCAAAGCTGCAGTAGACAAATTTTCAATTATTTCAAGATTACTTTTAACTGCTGCTTCAAGCAAATTAGCTTAGGTGCGTTTCTTACAAATCTGTTCGTCAATTAAGTGCAAATACTGTATAGCAATTTGAGAACCGTGACATACATTCGATTCCTTGAGTTTCGTTAGGTCGAAGATTCGTATGAGTGAAGCTCCGATTAGTATTCTTGAACAAGAGAGAATATGGTCGCGAATTCAAATTCACTGAACGATTGACAACAATAGCTTTTAGATATACTTGTAGAGTACGCTTAAGTGCAATACAGTGCGGAATTTCCGTTTTTCTCATTTGAGTTAGTTTCATATTCAATGAGAATACATAGACTATTGTATCTTATTATCATACCATGGATACAGCAATAAAGAACAAAACTCTACGATGATTAGAAAAAGAACAGCTGATTAGGAGGCCTTTCGGTTCGTCTTATCCAATGAGTCATAATACATTTGTCATGTTGTACTAGAAGCAATAAATTTCTTGTTCTTGTTGCTCTGTTTGTTGATGGTCTGATTTCTACCTCGTATTTCTCTCGAGCGAGCCAACGTTATACATGCGTGTGATAAGAAATTTTACATCTTTTGTTAATTTTAGATGAAATAGTTTTTGCGAATAATTAGAATAGCATGAGTCGAATCGATGATGACGAGGATATTACTATTGCCGATACTTTAACAACAAAATCTAAAACAACAAAATCTCTATCAGGAAAAATAATATTTTTGCTTATTTGTTTATGCAATATGATTCAAAATGCTATTGTTGGTGGTGCGAATAACGCGATAATGACAACACTCGAATCCGGTTTTTATATGACATCAACAGAAACCGGCTTATTCCAATCAGTTTATGAACTTGTTGCCATATTCACATATCCAATTATTGGTTATTTTGGTGATCGTAGTGGTCGTAAAGTACGTTGGATAGCTGTATCGATGGGTATACTTGCTTGTGGCTTTCTTGTGATGTCATTCCCACATTTACTTGAATCCAAACGTGGTAAACCACCATTGGATCCACGTTTTGTAGATCATTTAACATTATGTAATCGAAATCGAACAATAAGTGTTTGTTCATATTCGAATAATCTAAGATTTTTAAGTCATCTCAAGTATGTTTTTTATTTATCAAATATTATTAATGCATGTGGATCGGCTGCTTTACCAACATTGGCTGTAACATTGATTGAAGATTTATTTTCTCAAGAAAAAGCACCCATAGCTCAAGGTATAATATTATTTTGATTAAAGGAAAAATTAATACTAAAACTGTTGTTTTTCTAGGTGTCTATTATGCTGTTGGTGGTATTGGCATTGGACTGGGTTTTCTTGCTACCTCACAATTCCTCAAGGTGTATACATACATCAAGAAACCTGTTTGGTTAACACCAAATTATTCCGAATGGGTTGGAGCTTGGTGGCTTGTTTATGCTTTGGGTACATGTCTAAGTTTGATTATTTGTTTACTTCTGTTTTTATTTGACATACGTCGACGTCATCATTATTATGCATCAAAGAAACCTAAGCAGCCTTTAATAAATCCAACGTTTATTGTAAATACAACATCAATAATTGATGAATCACATACGTCACGTACAAGTTCATCAATAACAAGTCTTAGTGTAAGCATAGCCGGTATTCAAAATGAATCATTGTTAACTATTGAAGAACCAATGCCGATTGTCGTTGAAGATGAACCATTAAAAGCCAATGATTGTTGTTCTGATATATTATCGTTAACAAAACATTTATTGTTTAATTTACGTTATATGGGCGTGACTGGTTGTGCTGTTATTGAAGCATTATTAATAAAAGGTTATCTAGCCTTTTTAAGTAAACACATTGAATATCAATTTCGTACGACATCCTCACATTCAAGTGTTTACATGGGAATTATTTCATTATTTTCTGTAATTTTTGGTACACCGTTAGGCGCTTATTTTGTCAAAAGATTTGATATGAATGGTCGGCAATGTGCAAAATTTTGTTGTATTATTCTTGCTATGTCATCTGTGATATTTCTCGGATTGATGCTTCATTGTCGTGAACCAACCATTGGTAAATTTTATTTTTGTTTAACAAAGAAAAGCAAAAGGGAAAGACGCACATAATTGATTTTAATAGGAACAACACATTCCATGCCTGTTATATCAACAGCATTCGATAAAGATTTCTTCGATGAACCGGTGATTGAATCAGATCGATATGAAAGTCCATGCAAACGAAAATGCAGTAGGAACGAGAGGAAAACTTCCAAAAATAGATAAAATAATCCTAAAATAAATATTTGTGTTATCTATTTAAGAATGCGATATGAATATTTATCAACCAGTTTGTAATTTAGCTAATCAAGAAACTTATCAAAATCCATGTTTGCTAGGTTGTCGAAAAATACTTAAAGGAAAATATGCTGATTGCTTATGCTTACCAGAAAACAGTACAGTCAGCGTTGGTAAGGAAAATCATACACAAATATTTAGACGCCAAATTATTAAACAAAACTTTAATCTGAAATAGAAATATTGAAGAAATGGGTCTTTTTCGTTCTAATTCGTATAAATATGAAAAAATTGAATTCCCTAAATAGTGACTTGAGACATAATTAATTCATTCGAATCAAATACATACGTATTTCAACTAATAGTATGCATTGACTCGATGACCATTCTAGAAAGTATTATTGTCATGAATTGATTGAAATGTAGTATCACCACGTTTAATAATTATACCAAGTGTTAAGTGATGGCATTATCTTTTATCGTTATTCATAAATTAAGCATCCATGAGTAGAAAATGAGTCATCTCGGGTAATTTTGTAACTGATGCATAGTTAAACTAGGTTTCGCACATTGATAAAATTCATAGTGAACAGTCTACAATTTAGTTAAGTTTAGTAGTCATTTCGCAAGTGATGAGGATTTTCATGATCTTTTTTTGTCTATGGAAATACAATTTATGGTTAGGAGAATGCTCGAATCTCAAGTGAAAATTTTGTTTATGAATAGATTTCTTATTCAGTAATAGGTTGCGAAAATTTACACATGACCGAAACTATGATTCATATGACCTTAAAACACTTGACAACTATTTCAGCATTATGCCGAAGGTCTAGTTGTGAATGTTAACATGGCAACTTGTTATCTTAATATTAACTCCATTGTTCTGGTACAAACTATGAGTATATCTCAGGAGAAAATGTTAATTCGTAGTCAAATCAACTAACTTCTCAGTCATAGTATTCTAGTTGGCCAAAATTCAACAAAAGTACTGGTAGGATAAGAAACGATTGACGGGAAAAGAACGCATTTCTTCATGAATCATCTTCAATGATCAAATGCCAATAGTATCAATCCAAAAATTGATTGAATAGTTAGAAATTGTCGTTGATTAGATCTAGGTCCGACTTTGAATCATGTCGTACGTAGCAATCAATGTATTTGATAGATTATGCGTCTCGAAAGAGAACCCTCAGTAACGAACCATCGAAATTACGTGATCGAGTCTATGTATTCTGAAGATTAATCTGTCGAATTCCATTAATGAATCTCTCCTTCATTTTTTACTCCAGGTCGATGTAAAGAACGTAAATGTACAATAAATTTAATACTTACACTATGCGGTGCATTTATTGTTACTTTCATGTCTTGTTGTGTTATTATTCCAGCACTAAAATGCATATTAGATAGCGTCGAGCCAACACATCGAGCATTTTCACTTGGTTTTAAATCTACAATAACAAAAACATTTGGCTATCTACCAGGTACAATTTTATTTGGTGCAATTATTGATCGCACCTGTAAAACATGGATACGGGAAACGTGTGGATATAAATATCAATGCAAACATTATCATAATAAACGTATGGCTATAGCTTTAGCGTTGCTTGGTTTCGGCTTTCGCAGTTTATCTGCTTTGTTGTGTGGTGTATCTTGGTATGCTTATGGTACGATGTCCGATAGAAAAGAAGAGACAAAGCCGGACATTATTGTAACAACAATAAGTACGATTACAACAGTTGAAATGTGAGCTTATTTCAACATAATTTCTCTAGTCATATATGATGAAATTCTTTTCTTCTTTATTTGTGAATTCACTCTACATTGTTTTCCTTTTGTAGCCGTGAAAATATTTATATGCATATGTTTGTGTAATTTAAAATAACGTTAATAATTTATTGAAATAAAACTTTAGAATAGGAATTTAATGTTGAATCTCTTGTGAAATACTCATCTCAGAAGGTATTTTCGACCGTATCTTATGACTATCATTGAATAAAAATCTACAATCAAAATCAATTTTGTGCACAGATAATTTTGTGCAATCAGTTAGAATATCCATATTTAAACCAAACAAAAGAAATAATAAAATTTAAAGTATGATGACAATACATACACATCTTTTTAAAACGATCAAGTATGTACGTCAAAAGCAGTATCAAATCCAGTAGTAGATAATCATTTTTGGAAACACGCTTAGAGTATTGACAATGGGACATCTATATGCTTGTTTATTCTACTATTTTGATTTAGTTTATACATGTAGCGTGTATCACGAGTAATTAATATGTAGTTCATAAATCTTTACATAGGACACAATGAATGTTAGAGATCAGATGCCAACACGAATAGAAAAATCTTGATTCGCTTCGATTCGAACTATCTTTTCAAAATCTCAATGCGATCCGATTTGGTCGACTGAGTGCATGCTTGATTCGATTCGATTCAATCTCATTCGACTCATACACAACAGAAGATCGCATCATTGCTCATACAACATGTGCGCAGCCATCATAAGCTTCATCTGCCTCAATGGACTGTAGTCTTTTCTTGTGCTTCTATGCGTATTTTCCAAAGAATAATCATAATAAAAAAAACAGATTTTACAAGGAAAAGTATTTCCATACCCGAAAAAGAGATTGAGCATGGGTGCATCTAAAGACTCTAACCAATGGAAAGAACTGTGTTGTCTATTTTTCAAACTGGACTTCTAATCGACATGCACCCGCATTTCGTTGAATTTTCTGATAATGCTGACGTCTTCCGGTTGTTACTAAAGTTTTAGTACCAATAAAAGGGATTTTTTAGCAATGGGTTAGTTTTTGACATGATTTACAACTAGCACTGGTCTTTTAGCTTTTTGCAGCTTGTTTTGGATTTCGTAGAATTCCAATGATTTTCTCTAAAGTTTTCGAAAATACTAGTCCCTGTGGGAGCTGTTGTCTTGAATTTGGGTTCCACAGAATTTTTCTGAACCTTTTAGTATATATATATGTACATATGGCATTTCAAAAGCATTAAAATCTCAGGTTTCACACATTGATTCTATTGGTACGAAACTGCAAGAGCACCTGTAGGTAGCTGGACAATATTAATTCTAGACAGAAAAAAGTGGCGATGAAATAGAGACGAACTATTATGGAAACAAAATTATCAATCAGTGTTACTTCCGATTGGGATAATAAATAGAATGTTGTTCATTGTCGAAAGGTCAAAATTCGAACTTCCTTGCATGACAATTTGTCTAGCAGCGATGGAGTTACCACTCGACTCGATGGTAGTAATGCTGCAAGGTGTTGCAAAAATACGACATACAACACGAAGAATATTTGAAAATGATCCCCAGTGCTACGTTTCGGAAGTGGAACCGAATAGATACTTCCGATTTGATTCGACCTACTTTTTCAAGATCTCAAATCAATCCGATGCGATTCGGGTTGAATCGGATCGAATCAAATCATCCGACAATTCGATTCGTTTTTGGTCTCTGTTAAGGACGTGTTTGATCAAGTTATGCTGACTTTGATGATTTATTTTTGTTTTAATAATATCTGAACTTTCGAGTTCAGCAGTACATGTAATTCACAGATGACATGGTCTTGGCGCATGTATCCCTTTTTTCCATTCTGAATAATACCATAAAATGGTTACATGTGTGGTATAATACGTCATCGGACATTTTACTTTCAGCTTGCCTTGCTATATTCGATATATATATATATCTTTCCTCATGACTTTCTAGATATCTGCTAACCGATTCTTCTACAAATTTTCGATAAATTAAAGTTTTATTGTCAATCACTTTACTATGTGTCAGTTCCATATTACTATGAATATCTTTCTTTTAGGTTAAAAATATGCAGCAGTTATTTTATGTTAGTCATAGTTATTACATTGTAATCATATCGAAATCTAGATCCACTCATAAAAACAGAGAAAATTATAGTTTGACTTGCTAAACTTTTAGTACAAAAAGTCTCTTATCAGAAATACTACGAGTACGAGTTAGTCTGGATACAACTACGGAAATTTATAATAGCTGAATTTCATGATCAACTCAATAAGACTAGTGGCTGTATTGATAAAATTCGAGTTTTATCCAGATGGTGATATTTATTATTTTAAAGTTCAAAGAAAATTCTTTTTCTGTATAGAACAAGTTCTTTAGACATTTTCATTAGTCTTAGAAGTTTCAACTATAATAAACATGTTTCACTTGAAATATCTCACTTTCACAGCAAATAATTTGATGCATTCTTCTATGTTAAACTATTAAATTATGTTCATGTATAATATCGAGCTTGTCCATTAACTTTCCTATTGAATAATAAATATTTGCTGAACAGAAAAAGAAACATTCATGCTTGTTTTAATCTTGCAGCTATTCATTAGAGTCAATATTATACAGCCGAACGGTGTCCAACAATTGAATAGTTTCGCAAATATGTAGCACTATCTAGATTTATGATCTACCAAAATTGTATCAATACAAGTTCGTACATAACACGTAATAAAATCTACTGTTGTGATCTTATTTAATGCACTCTTAGAATTTCCAAAGATTTTTCGTATTTATAAGACAAAACTTTACTAATATCATTTTACATTTTTCTTCCAATCGTTAATTATGATTGAGCGATATACGTATAAAAGATCTGCAATTATGTATACTTTAAGTTCTTTGCTGTTACTTTTTATCTTTCTTTTCTTTTTAAAACAAAAAAACAATCACAATATGAACTTTCTTCTTGTTATTCTTGTTTTTCTTTTTTTATCAATGATGATGTTATAGAAAACAAATGACGGTCTATGATCATTAGTCTAAGCTTCTTCTGCTTCATTTTCTTCTTGATTGATATTGAAGTAGCGTAATTCATAGGCATCTTTTGAATTCGCAATAACACGTAACCAATCACGAAGGTCATGCTTTTTCAAGAATTTCTTTGTTAAATATTTCATATAACTAGAGAAAAACATTGAATACAGTAAAACTTTGGATGAACAAATGAATAGTAAACTTTACCGTTTTGAAAGTGGAACTTCTGATGTAACAGATACTTTATTTTTTGCCTTTTCAATCCCAACAACACCAGCTAAATTAGATGTTTTACCGTTGATCTTCATTTTTTCATTTAAAAATCGTTCCTAAGTATAGTTGTAAAAGATAGAAATGAAAGAAGAAGAAGAACAGCAAACAACATACGAATGCATTAAGATCAAAAATACCATCTTCAACTGGATGGGTACAGTCGATATGATATTTGATGCTTTTATGTTTCTTTTTAGCACCACTTTTTGATGTTGTCGATTTCTTAGTAACTTTCGTCGACGTTTTAGCCAAAGAAGATGTTGATTTAGTAGCGGGTGCAGCAGCCTTTGTTTTAGTTGGTGCTGGTGTGGTAGCTGCAGGTTTTTTGGCTACTTCAACTTTCTATTGAATGGATTATGTTTGTATATATATATATATTTGGTAAACATGAATGTAAGTAATGAAGACAGTTTCATGAAAAACTTACCTCAACTTTTGGTGCAGCTGGAGTTGCTGTAACCGTTTTCTTAGCAGCAGCAGCCGAAGCTTTTTTGGTAGCTGATGTAGCTGTTCCTGATGTCTTTTTTTCAGTCATGTTGGAATCTTACGAATGAAGACTAAAAAGGATCTACAAAGAAATTCATACAACAAAGTATTCAGAGATCGAAATAAAAAAGAAAATAAATAAATGAGAACCGACAAGACATCCAATCTCTTGCGTTTTGATTCAATGTTATTTACTATCTTCGAAGTCCATATTTTCTATTGGTTTTGTTCAAATCCATATATTTCTTCCTAGAAAATCAAAATAATATCGTGCTTTTCATCATTTAAAATTAATCAGATATTTTATTCTTTTTACAATCAGATTTGAACAGACTATATTTCGACAGTTTGTTAGAGGTCGTTAGTGTATTGCTTACAATTGGTCATTAATCAATGTATATATATATCAATAAAATAAAATAGTATACAGCTGGTAAAGTAGTGGCACAGTTGCACAGAGCATGAAAATGAAGAAAAGCAGATACCTTCTAAACAATTGATTTACGTAATCGCATGTGCCTGTAGCATGATCCTGAGTTGATGAGGATTTATATTCAGAACAAAGGTATTTCAACTTTAAGTGAATTAGGAATCCAATCGGAAATATTTCATTTGAAGTAGGAATTTTGTTTTTTCTAGAGATGAAACTTAAGTATAGTCTGATGAGTGTGGAACAGTACGACTGATCATTGTTGTGAATTTCAGACATCGATAAAGTATGAAAGAATTTGGCAAGATGTCCTAATAAGTATGTAATGGACATAAAAATGAAATATGTTCTCATACGTTAAATGTGTATAAATATACATAATTTGTGGCGACGATCAGATAGTTTATTCATGGGCTGAATATCAAAACTTAGTATAAAGACCTGACTTGACGAGTCTATATGTAAGACTCGCTGAATAGATTGATTAAAAGCCAAGTTTAATTAGAGATACATTTTTGTCACGAGTTGCTATAATCACTTGCTGAATCTGATTGTATTTAAAAAATATTCTCTTGTCTTCTATACTCGCTTGAAAAATAGAATCTTAAATTGAATTTGCTGTGCAATAATCCTTGTATTGATTTATCTACATCCATGCAACCTCGTAAGTTCATTCAGTTTAGATGCTAGATTATTATCAAGATTCAAGGGCGCAAAGTAATGAATTAATCTATATTGAGCGAAATTTCGATACGAAAATATTGAACTGTCCATTTCATGTGATGTGTTATGATATAGCTCGATTGAAATTTCTCTTTGAATGGCTAATTCTGCAAGAGAATGCAATGTTAATAGATTGATTGTCTTCAAATCAGTGCTTTCAATTGATCCACTAATAGATAAAAAGAAAAATTTCATATAAAACCGAGTAGTGAAAAAATCTCGACAACAACTTCAATATTAAGATGAATCTTGTTGCATTGTATTTCGTTTTCTTTTCTCTTTTTATAAAAAATAATTGTAGAATGATCATAGAATACACGAAACATTTATTTTCAATATTCGTTAACTAAATTAACAATAAATCTTTTTGATCGATGAATTCGTTCGATTGATTCCGTTTGTACAAGCCTTGATATTGATATTGAAAAGTTATTGATTTATTTTCTTTGAGTTCGAATCATTATAAATGCTCATGTATGCGTTAAGATATTCATATATATTATTTAGATTAATAAAGCAAAGAATATTAAAATATATACGTCATCGGGTTAATTAAAAAAAAAGTTTGATCTACAGGATAATTATTGATTTTAGCATCCACGTGGTACCAGTGTCGTGCTTGAGACAAATGAATGACTACGTGTCATGAAATCTTTTGAATACGGTGTTCTATACATTTGTTCATCTCGTAATACCATCATATCACTAAATAGGATTCACGAAAAGTCGATAGATATTCACAAAAATCTAGTGCACGAACTTACTAAGGCATTTTTGGTTGATAACTACGATAAGCATCATCGGTTTGATCCGGTGCTGGTATTGTTACATAGTCAATCGGTGGTAAAGTATGAACACTTCGAAGTGCATACTTGTTCGTATCTGAAGCTAACTACAATGAAACGAAAACTAAATTTCTGAAATATATCAATATCGATGGAATGCCTACATCTTTAAAATGTTGTAAACCTTTATGATCATAACATGGTGGATTTTCATTTGGAAGATATTTCGGAACAAATATATGTCGCTCACGAGTTGCTTCTAAGTGCGGATAATATGCGTAATAACGAGGTAAACTAGTGCCTATTCAACATAGAATAAAATAATTTGCTCAATGTATAAAAACAATAATGATATTTGATTCATAAAATACTACCTTTTTTAGCATTTTGTAATGCTTGCATTGCATCGATTCGATAACTTTGTGAATATGCATACTTCGGATCGTTTAAATATTTTTGTGTATCGTAACGAAGACGAGGTAAATGTCCTTCAACACTATCAAAGGTTTTTTCCTCAAAAATGAAATTATGAAAAAGTATTTTTATTTTTAATACCTATAGTAACCATTACCGGGTAACAGATACGATCCTAAATAAAAGTAGCAATGCATAAATGGATGCATGCATGACATCATCAACTTACCATGAGGTAGACTGCCAGGTAAAGTGGATACTGGATGATAATTGGCTTTACTATCGTAAACTGACATATTCTTTTCTTTATTAAGTAATTAATGAATTTTTGATCTAAGAATCGAATATTTAAATAAGAAAATCATAATTTTTCCATTTTTTAATTCAACATTTAAAGTATCGGTAAGTAAGTTCTAAGAGGCAATATTTAAAATGTAAGAAGTGGGAAGAAAAATTCTCGATTGATTACGCAAGGTCATACATTATTGTAGAACGAAAACTGATACATTCATCTGTACATTCTATTGTCAATTCATTTTATATGTGTCATAGCAGGTGTTCCGAACGTTACTGAAGTGATAAGGGAAGATATTAGAAAATTCAAAGCCGTCAATGGAAATAAAAATTGTTTTATTCGTTTCGAATACAAATATATATGCTATTTATGTTCGACTTTTAGATGAGCACTTCTCAAGCCATTTCTGACAGAGTTCTGTGCATTTGTTTCAATGAGTATGAAAGTAGTAGCAGATAAAATTGATTCTTACAAAGAGATTTCTGATTGGAACAAGGTTCTAATGATCAGTAATATGTAAAATTTCTACGGATGATAAGACGCTTAGTAAAAGTTATGATAATGTTTCGAAAATTCTTTGATTTATAGATATATATATATAACTAAATATTTTGAAACTAATTTGTCGCATATAATTCAATTAGTTCAAACATTCATTCAAAGTGTGTAATGTTCGCAGAACAAAAGCATACAACTTCTAAGGACATCCTCTAGTCGACAAGAGTAGAAAAATTAAAATCTAACGAACCGATTTTAATATCCTCATGTCCTCCGTAATCGTTTGTAAATCTGAATGAACATGTTCGTTATTATCATCTCAATGCTTTCGGTTGTCGAAGAAAAAAGTATGAGATTTCATTTCATCTTAGATGATATGAAATCAGATCTTTCAGATCGATGATTAACTTTATGAGTAGTTTTTATTTCGTATTAAGTCTATTGCAAAAACGTGGAGATCACTTCAGTGATACGGATTAAAATTTATCAATATGGAAATCATGAATTTATCCAAAATGAAACTGTGATGCAAAGTAAACAAAAGCCTCTAACTATATTCGTATGATTTAGATTTAAGATTCTTTTGCATTAGAGAAAAGACAATTGATAAATACATTTGTCAGAAAATTGCTAAGTGCTCTCCTACTCACTCGAAAAAATTAACTTTTCAACACATACTATATTAGGCTCATGGGGAAAAAACTCCGAAACTCAATAATAGAGCGCCTACTATTTGGATGTAACACTATAAAATGTTGCCTTGTTGTAATCGTCTTACACTAAGATGCGACGGAAACAAAATCAACATAAAAAGTTTGCCTCTATCCGTATTTTTGATTTTATTCAACCATTATTCACATCATGAATGTGTTTAATCGTCAAGGTAACTCATCGATAGTAGTTTTGATTTCGATCACATAGATTACTGTTTTCATGCATAATGAAATGGGTTTTATTGCATACATAAATTAATTGATCATGGTTTTTATATTTTTTATGCTTACGTAAAATTAATATAGATGTCATCCTAATACATAGGACACATACACAAAACATTGTTTCAAATAAATAATTAGTCGTTCCAAAACTGATTCATATTTTAAAAAAACTACGAAATATTTATGTAGTTTCGTTGCCACTGATATTTTTATTTGATTTATCGATATCATAAACTGTAACCGAGAACATTTTAATATTTAAACATAGCAATGATTTTGAAAAACTGACATGTATATTGATAGAAAACTTCAATATTTAACTATTCGTCCCATCACAGTTTCTATTAACGCTGAAACATCAATGTTATATCCAATATTTATGTCTCTGTGAATAGTAGTATTGGTCGTCATCACTCTAGAGATCTTGATGATAGTTGAAATTTGACAGATCGATGATATTGACTCATAACCTTTATCATAAATGAACTACATAACTATGAAAATACTTTCATGCTTAGTTATCAACAAATCACTAAATTATGATTTAGAAAGTAGTGAACAATTTTAGCATTTCAAATAGATAGTACAAGATTTATCTCATATGCTTAAAGTCCATTAGAGGCGAGTCTCTGAATGAAGTCGTAAGCATCTAACGCGATTCATGTCATTCGTTCATGTATCAACACTTAACTTATCATCGGCATAATATGATTATCCCAGTGAACCACCATAGAAGATAATAGAACATTAGACTTATAACATATATCCATACATTCATGGAAGATACGTGGAGTGGCTATAGTAATAGGTGAAAAATATTTGCCATCATCGTATCAGACAAGAAGACTTTTTTGAATTTTTTACGAATGTCTTTAATTATTATCTGTTTTGCCTCAAATTTGAGAACGAAGTGTGACGTGATAAAAATCCAAAGAATTTTGTTGCATTCTAAACGTACATTAAATCTATCGAAGTATGTTGATAAAATATCCTTTGCTCTTGAGCCTCTTATTGAAAAATTTGTTAGACATTTAAAGTAGAAAATTTGCTCGCCAAATGGAAGTTTGTTTATTTTATTTTTCTTGCGCCATCAAACTGCATAAAAAACTGAAGTGTTTCAAAATTGAAGGTATGTATGAACTCCATTTAAAACAAGTTGCCAAAAAAATATTTAAACTTTTACAAGAGAAAACTATTTGGCTATCTACTGACGCTTTTAAAAACACACACCTTCATCACATTGTTTCTCCAATGATGAAGATCGTTGTATAAAGTGCTAGCATTTAAACAAGCGGTTAATGAAAAATGAATTTAATATTTTTCTTTTGACCTCTACTCAATTGATATAGTACATTCTTTTGATGAACGATCAATACAACTTACGAAGATAATGTTGGCTGTTATTATGCATATTGTTCAAGTGTATGAATAAACAAGTTCGGTAGGATAGTGATACATAGCTGTTAATTCTTTCACAAATATGTGTAAAGAAAACCGCTTATCAGTTGCGCTAAAATAAAATATCGAATATTATATTGACAAGCAGAAGAATAAACAATCCTTTTCAAATGTGACCGGAAGTTTTTGCGTTATTGGAAATAATAATAGTGTATGTATCACGAAATTTTTTTTTGTTATCCCTCTAGGGTATACGTATGAATTCTAAAATATTTCTCACTGCTCATAACAAAGCCGACATAGAATGCTAACCTTTATAAATACGATTTGGGAAAAGATTTTATAATTCAGTATATACACTAATTAATGTGATGTCTATCCAGCTGATATTTTTCTGACGATCAGATCGATTGACTTATTGCAAAGAATTGAAATATTAGAGTTTTGGATTTTTCGAGCCTGAATAGGAAAGATCACTGTAAAACAAAATATTCAGAATACTTCGAAACATCGTATAATTTAGTTTCGTGTACTAGTCTTTTAAAAATTAGTAGCCAATGTCTTCTTTTTCATATTTGAAAAGTAAAAGTGAATCAACATGAACTATCAGAATAAAATTCGAATTAGGTGTAGATTGAAGAAAAATTTCCGTTCTAGAACGAGAAAAATATCACAATGCGAAGCAAGTTGATAAATATATATATGTCGTAGGACAAATTAAAATCCAGTTCAGTTTTAAATCGAACTAGGACAGATTGAAATTTTAATTATTCCTAGTTGATTTTAAAATTTTGATCTCAACTAGTTGA
>OENT01001135.1:9263-55797 GCA_900239685.1 Rotaria macrura | reverse complement strand
TGATTCGGTGAATAGGCTTAGAATGAAATATGTCAGCAGTGGATGAAAATCAGAATTGCAGTTATTCTCTTGCTTTTGTGTTCATCATCTACTCATTCTACTTATATCTCATTTCATTGAGATATATGCATATTCATTCTTTCAATATCTTGCGCTCGCCATTCGAGCGTATCTACTTCAACTACATTCTTCTCTCGTCACTCTTTCTAGTTACTCTCTTGTCTAGTTCTTCATCTCATCTCTTTTCTATTCAAATTGAATATATTATTGGATCTTTATCCGTATTGAATTCTACTTTATTTCATCAATTTTACTCACCGCCACAATCTTTTATTGGGGCGCCCGGCATTTTTCAATAGTTGCGCCTCTGAACCGACTCAAGACGCGACACCCCTTTCGAATCGACATTAGAACGTAGTGAGATAATTTATATCCATCATTCAGACTTTAACAGCCAAACGAATTCAAGGAACTAAACTGAGATCAATATTCCGATTAATCGTGTCCATTTTGTTCATGTCACCTTTTTTTAATACTGCTAGTTAACCGCTTTGATAGTCCTTAAAGTTAATTCATTGTTGTATGCCTTGGCTTCAATCAAGATTTATCTCAAATCCTGGTTGAATTTTAAAATGTCGGACAAATAGGCATTTCTGCTTGTCATAGCCATTTTCTATAAACGAATCAATCTTACGCAACAATGCTTGTATCAATCATCTTCTTCTTTAGCTTCTCATTGATAATTGATCTGCATATGAATAACTGCTTCTGCAAGGAAACCCTAGACAATTACTTATTGCAATTCTTTGTTGATAGTGATTTTCTATGAGTACACATCTGCACAGAATAACTTTTCAAGTATTCTATCTGAGTATACTGTACTCCTGCGAAATGGATAAGTGCACATGCAGAAATTATTTGAAGTACAAGATTACTCTACAATTTTCAATTTATAAGTATTCCTGTGTCTTTTTGCCATACCTTTCAATTGTTTTTCATTCGTTAAACAAAACATGTAATCACATTCGCACATGATTCATACGTGATGATGAAATCAAACTTTTCGAAACAATCAGATCGTATTTCAAAAACATTTAACAATTCATTTGATTTGGATTCTATGAAGCATAATTATCGTTACAATCTCATTGAATATAAAAACTCCGTCTTGTTCAAATTGTGAAATTCGTGAGGATTGCTTTTTTTCTTGTCTATTTGGGCATATTTCCTTATTATTGTTTAGTTAACATTTTAGAGCTACAAAAACGATGTATATCATCTCTCATTGTTCCTTTAAATCGTATGCGGTTGTCTATCGATGAAAAGATGAGAGATATCAAATATTTCTAATCTATATACTTCAGTGTTCTTCGCAGACAATGTTTCACAGTAAGAAGATGAAATTCCGAATGAAAAACAAGTTTTTTTCCGAAAAATCGCATTATTTTACCGTTTCCCCAGGCATCTCCTCAATCGACCTGTTGCACTTTTAACACAGTGAAAAAAATTCTCTTTCGAAATAAAATACTAGAATGAAAACATATTCTTCCTCTGCGCACAGGAGAAAATCGGACCAATGCCAGTAGAAAAATGATTCACGATAAATATAGAACGAGATTCATTATTGAAAATAATATCTTCCACACAGAGAGTAGATAAAATGCTACATTTTCTGACACCTGACCACAACACAATTTATATCCGATTTCGATCAATCATTCAACTTATGAGTAGTGCTTTATAGTTATAGGAAACGATTGTCTGAATACATCTCTGTAGTAGTATATGATAGATCTCTATTGTCAATAAACATTATCAATTATTCTCTAATTACAGAATTTGCACATAAGTCACTGAGATTAGGAGAAGCTAAAGTTTAAGTTAAGTGCATAATCGATCCAATATACGATGGATTTACAAGCATGTGTAGAAATCGATAATTATTTTTGAGTAGTCTCTATATAAAGTACAAGATTGTACGAGATATTCAATTCATTCAATAAGTAAGAATTGAAGTACTTGTGCATGAGTTGCTGGATTAAAAACGATGCCGATATGTGACGCATCGATATACTGAACATTGTAAGGGCGCTCCTCGACCAAAGCACACTTTTTGTAGGCCATAAGCGTGTCAAATCTCGCATTTATATTGAATAAATCATCAAGCTTATTGATTTCATGCATGCAATTTGTTGTTGTTTGATTTGACGGAAGAGCAATAGTGATGACTTTTCCGATAAATGGGTTCGCCTGCGGTACTGATCGAAATTTAAGATAACCTTCTTCATCGATGTAGGAGCAATCTTCAGTAAAAGCACTGTACAAAGCAAGATTTCCACCATCAGAATGTGCAACAATATCGACGAGAGGAATTGTATTCAACTTTTTCGAATTCGCTGCAGTTCGATTAGCTTGATTGGTTCCGTTTGTGTTCAATAATTGCCTTGTTGAAGTTTGTCTATTCGTCGTATAATCTGATTCCTTTTCGATTTGATAACAGAACGGTTCGTTGTCAAGTTTCTGATAAGCACTAGAGTAGAGTTTTCTTATTTCTTCGATTTTATTGAAGACACTTTTACGTATGTCTTCTGTTGGTGATCCGAAACCAAGATTCATAACAAAAACTGGTATATCAGCCTTATTTAGTGCGACTGCTAAATCTCCAAGATACGGCCATGAACCAACAGCACCATGTAATAGCAGCACAGGACGATGACTAGTATTTACTACATTTAAGCGGTTCAGACCATATACTTGTGGATCCTTGTGATACTTCGTCAATGTATACCAGATAGCTTTCCACAATGAATGCCCTTCAAAATATAAAACACCGAAAACTACTCCAACAGCAGGTGATATATGTTGCTGTATAAGTCGTACCAGATGTTTGTTAATAAAAAACCAGAGTCCATAAATGTGTTGTGTTCCTGCTACAAACCAACTTGAAAGAAACGTAGAAGTAAAACTATTCCATACATGGCGCACGTATTCACCTCTTGTTCTCATTCTGTGTTTATCTGAAATAAGCAATTCTCTATGAGTTAAAATGAATGAGGAACGTAGCGATTACGTCTATCTATTGTCGATGATTCATAATTTTCTTTTAAAACATTACACACTATGAAATCAAATGTCCTGAATTTCGTTCGGAGTTTTTACAAAAAAAAATGTGCACAATAAATGGACAAGTCTTCAATCATGGTTCAAAATCAATGCACATGTGAAATATTCTTGAAAAAAAAATGTTGTAATCGCGAATGAATTCTTCTTTTCGAATAAGTCGATTATGCAGAACTTCTGTTTTGTGTAAGTTTTCGTTGAATTACATGAAAACCTGCTATTACTAAGTTATAACAGAATGTTTCACTCTTACCATGAAGAAAAAATAGAATCCATCTGCGGGATGCCAAGCGTAAGAAAATTGGTATATCGAATGTATTATTATGTACAAAAGTAATAAGTAACGTAACTGAAAATGAGTGCCTACAACTGTTTTGTATTATAGAAAAAGACCTCGATCCGATCAATCGCTGAAATCTTTCATATTTAAATTATGTACATTTTTTCATTTTACTTTCTTCAGGTGCCAATTAAAACAACTCAACACCATCCTACTCCTCTTATTTAATATCTTACAAATTCTTCGCTAACAGATGAAGAGGTTAACTGTGTCTTTTATTCGAATGCCAGTTCACATCTCTGATAAATAAAACGTTTTGCATCAAGTGAAAATGCCATAAACATTCAAAAATATCAATACTTGTCTTTTTCACGATTGAAAATGACTTACTTCTATTCTGCATTGATATTCAACCTGTATTATGAATATATTTTCGACGAATGTCGACATGACAGTTGTTTTCTTTATTTTGCTTTCTAAAGCCATAGTACATAGGTCTTTTCTTCTCTCAATTTTTTCTTTTCATCATCAAATTGTTTTGTAGACTAAGATGAAAATTACAAGACAAACAACTCGATTTTGATCGAAAAGCGATTATGTTAGGTCATGGGTGGATTTGAAAGTAGATAGAAGTACCATGCTGTTCGTCCATTTTTTCCATACTACAAAAAAGCAAAAGAGACAGTTCGATATTAAACACTGATTCGATATCATCAGATAGGAAATGAAAAAATCAATTTTTATGAAGAGATAAATGCCGTATTACATAATTAGTATTATGAAATTCATAAGACCTCCGAATATACTGATCTTTTAATAAATTTGCTACATGTAAAACTTCATGAAGAATTCCGATGTCTGCGTCAGTTTTATTTAGTATATTTTATTATAAGAACATTTGTAGTTCTTCAAATGAATTAAAGCTAAGAAAAAGATTTGTATAAATGTTTATTTTCTTGTCACTCTCATCGATTGTTTACAGCAATTTAATTGACATTAACTTCGACGCATTTTGTATGGAAATATAATCTCACACTTTTCATTGAAAACACATTTTCATCAAGTGCCGTAACTATTCAACAATTTTACTTCCGTACTTTTGTTTTCTGATATCAGAAACGTTAAAGATGATCTGGACAGTGATCAACATAGAAAACATTACTGCCAACAAGCGTATGTAGAGAAAAGAACTACTATCAGACTTCCAGAAACAGTGTCTGCAGAAGTTCAAAATCAGAGTCTTTTTTAAGACAACCCCAATACAAGCTTTGTCGATGTGAATAACAGTCGACATAGGTACGCATGTATAGCGATAGCCAAGAAAATTTCATGTCAAACATAGAATAAAAAGGTATATGGGGGCGTCAATCAACTGTTAATCGTGACAGACATTCAGATTTGTCTTTGATTGTTTCTCTTTTATCATATTTCTAGAATGCATAACATATATTCAAGATTTGGTTTCTCGAAAAAACATATTTCCACTATACTTGCTAACAACTGATATTAAGTTGAATATCAGCAAGAGATTTGATAGAACGAAAATTAGAAATTTGTTTTTCGAAATAATCGAAGAACTAAAGAAACCATATTTATTTTGTATTTTCTTTTCTCTTATAAGCAATAAAGTTTTACAAACTACTGTATACTTAGCCTTCACTTATGTTTTACACAACACGAGAAGAGAACGAACCCAATTTTGCTTTTCCTGACACTTAGACAAAAATATTTTCTTTTCTAAATCTTATTTATTCGATCATTCTAAACGAAAGGTTTTCATTTCATTTATATTCTTCTGATCGACCAACAGTTGCTTTCCTGAAAAACTACTTTGTAAAAAAAAACCTTTTATTCTATCATTCTATATAGTCTCAATCTCATTACATTCATCAATTGCAGAGGGTTGAGTATTCTAAACAAGTATTGCCTCAGTGTCATCTATATTCGAATCCGAATCATATACTAGATTATTTAACCAGAAATTATTGTATTCATTTCGAATATTTCTAAAGCAAATCTTGAGGAATAGCAAATCAAGTTTTGATGCGAATGAGGAATCCTTTTGAGTGATGTAAACAACGTTGCTCATTGAAAATTATGATATGCTTTCTGAAGCTGAATACGGGAATCGTGACGGTAAGAATTCCTTCTATTTCATTCTTCTGTTCAAACAGAATACTTCATTTTTTCTCGTTTTAATTTCTTTTGAAGACAATTGGAATCAAATAGATATCCAAGCCTTTTCGGTTTTCTTCAAAATTATCATTCCTAAAGTTACCGAAAAATAAAACCCTATGACTAGATTGAAAATATCTGTTTTTATTTTTCAATATCACTAACTGCTTTGCTATAGACTAATTTATGCATTTTTATAGACATGTCATCATGAAGATAAAAAGTCATGCATTTAATCGTACTCACGTACATATTGAAAAATAGCTCATTGTATCTGCTGGAAAAGCAAGTATCAGAATGTGTGCGAAACATTTAATCATTTGAAATCATTCAATCAATAGTCAAAGAATACTTCAACGAGTTGCTTGTTAGACGTATTGATAGAATATAATTATTTAATATTATTAGAATCTCAATGGATCCAGAATATTCCACTTTGTTTTTAGACGTAAGAAATAAATAATCGATTTCTAAAATGAGAGCTATAGAATCATCATAAGAAAAAGACAAACAATTGAAATCATATATATTTATTTACGTTCCCGCTGTTATGCGACATCTAGAGAGATACATATAAATGAGTCTTATGATAAACCAATAATTAATTTCTTTGTTCGTTGTGTAAGTTGAGAGGAAAGTTGTGTGACCTGTTTTTTCCTTTTCCGACATAGTCAAAGTTACTGATTGAAAGCCAGTTTTAATTCTCTCAATAACAATCATGTCTTCTGCTTATTCGTTTGCTGGTGGTACTCTTCGTTTGAAAGGTGATTCGTCAAGCATGGTACAAGATGGAAAAATTTCAAAAAAACATAAACGTAAATCGAAGTCGAAATCATCGAAAACTATTGAAGCACCGTCATCAAAAATGGAACATGTTGCATCGACCATAAACTCTAATACAACTGATCAACATGGGCCATCGGGCATTGGTTCATCACGTCGTGATTTACGTACTGCATCTGAAATAGCTTACGAAGCATCAATGGCTAAACGGGCGGAAGAAAGAATTTTACAAAAAGCAGCAAAATCTCACAAGGAACAAGTTGAGGAACTTAATTCATATTTAGATAAACTTACTGAGTATAATGATATACCTAAAGTCAGTTGGACAAAATAAAATTTGTATCATGTTTATTTGAATATGAACGAAAGAGTTGCTTACTTCTTGTTCATTGAATAAAAATTTTTTCTTTCAGATTGCTAAAGAGACAAAAAAGAATGTCTCGATCGATGGAGGATGACTTTACCTATTTTGTAAAAATTCTTGATGACAATGGCGATCGATACTATCTTAAAAGTTCGATCGATGAGAGAACCAATACTATTTTAATGCAATTGACGAATTTGAAAATTGGCTGGATTGGAACTTGTAAATTTCTGCAAAATTTTTCGTTTATTAATCTTCAATTCATTTATGTTTAGTGAATCAAATTCAAGTTCGTTCATTAGCAAAAAAATTTCCACCAGAAGAGCACGACACATTTTATTCACATACACAACGTGCTTTTTCGAAAGGCAATCATTCAGAATCTGATGGAAGAACTTATGTGTTTACTTGTAAAAACATTGAAAAAAATCGACTTGAAGTATGAAAAAATTTTTTGTTCCAATCTATTTCTTCATGAAAATCGTCTGTAATAGTAGGCTTTTTTCAATGAGGCTACTCGTTTGATTTAATGTATAAGGCTGTTGATAGAATATGTGTGTTAGTCAAACTGAAGTGATGATTCATACGTATATAAAACGTAATCTACTTATACACCACACGATTTCAATTTTTTATGTACGAGCATTCGATAACGTCCGATTTAAATAAGATACTTTTCAGAGGCAATATGTGTAGCATCGTGGTTTTATAAATGTGTAGAGCAGCAAAAGGAGGAAGTGGAGCAACGAGAGACTTCCAGCAAGAATATCGTCTTCTTACGTAGCAGTTGTATGTATTATTTTGAATAGTACGAGGGTGTACAATTCTCTTTTTTTTAATATAACGACTTTTCCTTTTAGAGATATGACTTTGATTAGAGCAGTCTATACTTCATTCATTAAGATTTGCACCGTTGTCAGTGTTATTCACCAGAGAAATGTAATGAAAAAGAACGACCAATTCGAAAATTGGTACTATTGTCATTTCGATGATTTATAACTTATTTCTTTACTTTTTTTTTGAAAGTTTCATCTGTAACATTGGTTTCATAATACATCCCACAGTATGCTGATTATTAAGTATAGGTCGCTGAAACCCTTTTATACTATTTATAATGTTTGCAATAAAGATATCCACTCTCATCTTATCGCTAGTTGACATAGATATACTCTTGAGGTAGTTCGGTCAACTTTTTTCAACAGTTCATACACGATCATCATATTCTCATATCTTTTATGGACAATCTCTAATTTTAGACGCCTATCAAGTGGTAGTCTAGGAATGCAACGGTGATGGTGAATCACAGTTTCATCGGTAACCGTCCTTACCATTAACTGTTCCAACCGGTAATACGAGTTTATACAAGGAATTTAACGGTGAAAATAACCGGTCGTTGCCGAAATCGTCGTACCCTCCTTTAAACGACTATATGTTGGTTTATACCAGTGGCATTATTCGAATGCCGACTGGTATCAATGTATGCGGGTTAAAATTGGTTACTGGTACGAACCTGTGTTATATAATTCACTTTCATCGTTGCATCCCTATGGTAGTCTAAGTTTTCTAAAACTATTGTGATATATTTCTTCTATTACTTGCTTTCGTAACAATGCAAGATGTGCGTTGCAAGTTCGAACAGTGTTGGACAAAAAAATAGAATGAAAGATCTATAGCGAAGACCCACCAATCGAACAACCGTTATTTACAATGTGAAGTTATTCTGGTACTAACTTAAAATCGTGCTAGGTACAACTTGGACAAAGAAGTGTAGAATAGGACCAGCGCATCCGACTGCTGTAGGCTAGAATATAGCATAAAAAGTCGCCACTCTGGAAGATTAATTACGACATAGTTGATTGGTATGCGCAAGCGAACTCAAGTTTTATTCAAGAAGAATCAGTATTAGAAGGGTGGTATGTATAGCGACAGAATTATGCACAACTTAGTATATTGACACAATGGCTATTAAGAATTTCAGTGACACGTGAATATATTTTTAGTTCAAGTAGAAAAACTTTAGAAGAAGGCAAAAGTTGAATGGCGAGATAATTAATGATATTTCATTGTTACGAAACTTTCGAAATGCTTCATGATTTTGCATTCAATTTTCGTTGGAAATCAAATAAAATATGTTCAAGCATAGTGAGAGAAACAATCTGTGAACATTAACCTAAGCCAGAAACATTCCCGTGTAAAATACGATGAAAAAATCTGATTTATGGGGATATCTACTTACACGACGACAGATGCATTCATTGGTGTCGGATGTAGAAACGTGCCAAAGGTAATTCTAAGGTTTTGTTTACCATGTGTCGAAGTAAATAGTCTGAAAAAGGAGAGAGAAAAGAAGTCTCTAAGTTAAAACTGGAGAGAAACATGTTTTACACTCCTGAAGATTTAAAATACATGAAGATAAAAAGAGTGGATTGAAATCTTATATTGTAGCTGTTTTTCACATGGGTTGTATACAGTAGTGAGAAAGATGCAAAACCGATGTGATAGTGTAGAATATCGGGTAGGAAAAAATCGTACCCAACAAGACTATAGTTTTGTATCTAGTGTACATAAGGTCTAACCAGTTTTGATTAATTTGAAACTATTTATGGTTGGTATTCAACTCTTAAAAACTGTTTTTTTTCGATTAATCCTAAGAAAATAGTATTGAGAAAGAAAATTGACTCGTGACGTGAGTTCTTGTGAGAGTATTTCTTGGAAAAGTGTCGATATTCATCCTCGATATGAAAATTGAAATGTTTAGATAGTTCATCCATAACATGATCTTTTCTTGAGAATCTCATTTGCTACTTAGAAAGTGTTGTTTTATCAAGTGCTGTAAAACAAAACCTGTTCATTTTTAACCTCTTTGAATGTTTATTGATCGCAAATATCAGTCAAACTCTAGACGATGACAATTTTTCTTTGATGCATTCACTGTTTCGAACAAAAAGTTCTCGTGCTGGTACAAGAACCACTGATATTATCATCGACATTGTATCTTTGGTGCTAGTCAGTTTTTCGTTGTTCACAATGAAAATTTTGAATGAAGCGATCCATGAATGAATTTCTTCTTGTACTTCTCTTCTATATGAAAGAACATTTTGCTTTCAAATACTAAATCAAATTAGACTTGTAATTCCCGAAATATTCGGTTTCCTGTCGATATCTAGTTAAGCTGTTGGATATTGAAAAAGATGTCGTTCTTTTATATGGAACCTGTAAAATTTCAGTACTTTAGAAAAACTGAATCTTAAAATTTTACCTTGTAACGTGTTGTATGAATAGCCTTCAACTCTACCAAATTGTATGAAGAAATTTAGATGTCTTCAAAACAAGAACATTTGTTTTCTTTTATTTTATTGAAAAATTTTGAATTTTCGAAACTAAGTTTTGATAGAAACCAGATAGAGATGTGTGCTATTTCAAATAGGAGATCAAACTTCATTGATTTTTCATGTTAAGACTTTCCCGACAACCTTTCTCGGATCCTCCTATCAAGTTTCTAAAATAGAAAAATAGGATGATGACTAGGCTTGGTACTCTATTTTTATTTTACTTTAAAAAAATGAAGTATAGTAAATTTCTACAATGTAATACCGATTTTTCGATCTAACATTGTATATGAATAATAGTACAGCACTATTATCAATTTACGATGCTGAACCAAAATATCAGCGGATAAATTTAAGTATTAGTATTCAATTTTTCGAGTGACAACTGATTGATGACAGAATTCTAGCCTTCGTCTACACTTGGACTTCTAATTCATTTGATATTTAGCCGTAATCAGAAAGACACGCAGTTCGCACTGTGTAATGTTAATTAACTTTACTGAATATAGTAAAGCATGTGCATTGTACTTGACTCGATAAAGTACAACCTCTAGTAATGTCACACTTTTAATATTTGATCGTGTATCAGAATCTTACAACTAAAGTTCAATTACCTATTCAGGTTCTTTATTAAAATGATTAGTAATACAGAGTTATTTACACTTTACTAGTAATTTTTGGTGTAAAATTGATTTTCTTATGACGAAAATCACCGTCTGAACCCAATAAAGCACTTCTGTTATGTAGAGAACATATCAGGTGATACGGAGGAAATTTTTCAGAAAAATCTGGCATTACACACGTAATGCAGTTTTGTTTCCTTTACATAGTGTTATTAAAAATTATTTCAAAACACACATTTTTATTTTAATGTGAAATTCATATTACACTTATTTTTTTAATCGAAACGCGATGCCATGTCTATAGACAAAAGTAAAGCGTAGGGAGCAAGGAAAACATGAAGTTTCTCCCTCATCAATTATGCGATTTCAAGTACGAAAAAGTCCACGGCAAAGAGTATACATCTCTACCAACTCATCGATTGTTCCATCAACTATATTTTTCAAACTTGTTTTGTTACGATTTCCTCGGGAATATTCGCATCTACTTATTATACTTTTCAGACGAATAGAATTTTTCCTTCAGCAGCAGGGAAACCTTACTATTCAAAGAAAAACAATAGCAAACTAATATTTAATGCGTCATTCAAAATTGAATATAGATTTCATTGAAAAGTTTCTCTCAAGGGCACGCCCACATTCTGTTCTAAATCAATTTCATAGAATTTGCATAGTCTGAAGCATACTACTTTTATGCTACGACAATAGAAGTTGTTTATCAATTCAAAACAAAATTTCTTCATAAACACTAAAACTCGACTAAAATCTTGTTTTTTTCCCGATGAGAAATGTTATGTATATGAAATAGAAGTTTTACATTCATGAACTCTTTTAATGAGAATATACTTTAATACGACAAAATACTAAAATTAAAGCATTAAAAAGGTCAACAGTTATTCTAGAGAGAAAATAAATAAATATGAAACAGCAATAGTAGATTAAAAGAAACAAACGAAAACATTGCAGATCATCAAAATACAGACGATTAATTTTGAGTCTTCGTCTTCATTTCATTGTCAGAAGCAAACATTGATTAACTAGACACATACATTTGAATATTTATTGCAGTTATCGCTTGTTTTTAGTTCGTATGGAAACAAATGGTTGATGATCTCAATTCATTGAAAATAATTGGTAGTGCCGAATTGCAGGAGCGACCTGTTGAAGAGGTGATTGAATTTTTTTATTGTTTTTTGATAATAATCATATTCCATTGTTTAAGATATTAGCTAAAATGATGGATCATGCAATCGATGAAATGGAAACATTAAGAGCGGTAAATGAACAAAAAATCTTCGAAATTAAACGTATCAATGGTCAATTGAATAAGGCTCTTGAAGTAATTTGAAGAAACCACAGTGTTGTTTTTGCTAAATATGCTTATGTTTTTTCTTCAGACGGTTAAACAAACAGTTGACACGAAAGAAAAACTTGAAGCTGATCTCTATCGTAAGGTATATATATTTCAACAGTCAATATTTATAATAGTAATAATACTCGAAGTAAATGTTGATATTCGTAGGAAGTTTCTTGTTAAAAAAAACTAACTATCTTTAGTCCTTCGTGAGGTACTTGGCGTATGCATGTTTATTAAGCGTTTGTTTGTATTGTTGAGCATTTGTAGAAGAGTCTTTTCTATCTGTGGCGTTATCGTCACAAAATCATTCGCAATTTTTTCTATTAATGATGGATAATCGTGTTGTACAATGTTAGTCCATTTGTGAGCAATAGAACTAAGATCATTCGGGTTTGGATCCTTCCATTGTGTGAAACGAGATTCGTACACTTTAATGCATTCAGTTATAAATGAAAGTCCATCTGCGTATGATGAAAGTAACGATTCAAGCTGTTCTTTTAATCTACGTATTGTTGATTGTTCTTCACGATCAAATAAATGATTAACTGTTGCTAGTGTTTGTTGACTAGTGACACATGTTAATGTCGCTGATAGTACTTCAAGGGCTGCTCTGATTTCATCGTTACGTTCGACATATAAATCGACTTCTTTTCGAGAATCTGAATTCGAACAACAACCTTTCACTAAATACTCCAATATTTGAAATCGATTATTTTTTGATTGAAATTTTTCTAATAAGTTTTGTTTAAAACGAATCCAATACTGTGATATTTGATTTATATTCGTATTTGTTTCCGTAGTTAAAACATCAATAAGTTTTCTAACAGCTCGATCTAATTCACTTTGCCGTTGTTTACATTGTTTTATGTGTTGATCCGTAAATGTATATTGATCATGAAGATTCAAAAATCGACTGATAGGTGTAGTAGCAGGTACAGCTGCTTGTGCAGACTCAGTTGTAGGTACATCTTCCATGTTCGTGTCAATAGTCAATTTTTTTCGATGAACGACTTTCGATGAAGTTACTTGTTTATCCACAGACAATGTTGTTTTTGCTGCAATATCTTTACTGTTAAGACTTGCTGCTCTACGATGTCGAGAAGGGCTCTTGATTATGCGTAAAATACTATTGCCTCTTTTCTTTTTACTATTAATTTGAGATGGATCTGTATTTTCATCTTGATTCGTTTCAACTGTCAAAAGTGGTTTAGTCGGTTCTGTCGTTATCTAGAATAACATAAAACATACAGTTACAACAACATGAATACGGAAGAAATGTATTAATAGTAACCTTGGTTTCAGTATTCAATGTTGGTGGTTTAATAATTTGACTGTCTGAATCTCGTTTCTTTTCGTTAGTATTGGATATCATACTAATGTTGATTGTTTCATCAGTAGAAACAATTCGATAGAGAGTTTTATTTGTCATCGAATCCTTTTGATGATTATCAACATGTTCGTCATAACAGTTCGTACAGAGTACACTGAAACAATGAAAACATGTGTCAAGTTGATTTCGTGGATGTAATTGACGACAATTTTCACATAATAGTGTGTTTATTAACAATTGAATTGATCGATTCTCTTCTAAATCGGATATAGACTTTAAATGATGAACACGTAAACATATTTGACATTTAATAGCTGTTGTGTGATTTCCATTTGACAATAAAGATTTAGTTGGATGCAACGGCAATGAACTCGAGCGGACTTGTTGATTACTTTTTATACATTGAAAACAAAATGTATGCTGACAAGGTAATATTGTTGGCCGTACCATTGGTAATGAACAGTCAGGACAGATTAAATGTGGTATTGTTAAATGAGAACTTTCTGGAAGAATTAATTTAAATACATCGATAGAATTTGTTGAATCATTACGATGATGATTTGAACTACGAAGAATTTCTTCGTCACTGTAACTGCGAAACTAAAAAGAAAAGACATATTTCGAGAATTTCTGTATTTTCAGCGAGAAATTTATCTTTGAAATTGGTTTAGTTCAACATAAACTATCAAACTATATAGATACAACTTGTTATATTCACCTTCTTATCTTCTTCTTCTTCAATGATAGGATTTAATCTTCTTAGCGAGGAGAGCATTTATGGAGAGTATCACAAAGAAAATTTTGCGATGAACTAGTTTCCGAAGAAAGACACGAAGCGTAAAGATTGATATCAGTCAATGGGGAAGTCGACAAACGTCATTCGATAGATATACCGTCATATGTTGTCTACCGTATGTGCCATTAGATTTTAAGTCGATAGTCAATCAATAATAGAAAATCATTCATGACTTTCTACTAATATGTATGCACTTTATTATGACCTATTCTCTCCTCAAACTTTAAGTTAATCACGCCCGAAAAAACAAGAAATGATTCTTTTTGAATTAATGAAAGAATCATTTTGACAAAAAAAAATAGATTGTTTTTAGTCTTATTCAGACAATGAAATTATTAAAAACAACTCATACGCGTAGTTTTTCAATGAACGAAAAGAATGATGGTTCCTTTTCTCTTACCGATATCGAGCTGTTTGGTTCGCATAATTTGTTCCTATGATGGTTATATTTACGGAATAGACAAAGCAACGTCATGCTGACCGGATTTCTGACAACGACTTTGATGTCACTATAGAATATGTGAAATGTTTTTGTGTTCTCTTCATTCTCCTTCGTATATTGATTTTATTACGTTCGAGTGTTTTCGTATAATTAATGAAGTGTCTGGTGGAGTGTCTCGCTCTGATTTCTTTTCTGTCTTATTTGACAAAAAACATGATGATGTCATTTGAATAACACGAAAAGCAAAACATCGATTGATCATTAGTTTGAGATCTAACTTGATTAGAAGATGCAATATTACCCGCTTAGTTTCGATGATCCCATCGTCCATGATAAGACATACGATCTGGTAAAAGAGTAAAAAGAATTGATAAATTGAAAGTCGAAGAAATGTTTTCGTTGTGCAATAACCCTTATTAGTCATGGCGATAGAAATGTTTTGTGTAGGTGTTTTTTGTTAGTTTTATTCGTTCTTCTGCCTACCAACAGCATGGAATTCTTAATTGTGTTACATCAGACGTTATTTGATTGAAAACAAAATGAAAACCATGGTGTACTTTTCCACACGCATAACATCTGTTTATATTTTCGATTCATAATTTTTGTTCAAATGTCGGACAATCACAAGAGTAGCTAAAAGAAAAACAGATAGACTTCTTCCTTTTGTTTTTAAATAAATATATGATCAATGACAATATCAATATCAATATCAATAAAACTGAATCGAGAAAAACATGCATGAATAATTATCAAAATATGATAGTAGAAAGATTTATTGTCATTTTTACGATCATCATCAAATTGATTACATGGTTGTTTTACTGTTCTTTGGCATGGTAAAAATGCTTGTTTTTCTTTCTTTTTAGTTTGTTCTGGTGCTAAATAGTAAAAAAGGAGAACTAGCCAAACTAAAACGTCAAATTGAATCATATGAACATGAACATACGAATGGAGCTAATGGTAATTTTGTAAAAGAAAATAAATGCATCGATTTTTTTTCATTTTGGATAACTAAAAAGAAAGTAAATTTGTTCAGGTCATGATCATTCGGATGACGAGGATGTTCGTGCTGGATACAATAGTGGCACTGATGATGAACATTCAAATGATGCCTTTGCTAATTTACGTGCTCGAAGTCGCTCGCCTATGCATACAACAGCAACTACAACAACAACAACATTGAATGGCGACGATGATATGAGAATTAATGATAACAAACGAACCAGAGTCTCGATGAGTGATACAGATACAAGTGGTGATGAAGATCAATTTATGGACGATGAAGTGCACGAGGTTCACACAAACAAGCATATGACTTTTCGAATGTTTCTATGAATTTTCAATGACAATGATTTTCTTTTAAACTAGATACAAATTCCAATTCGTCAAGCAAGTCAATCGGAAATTAATATTGGTCCCAGTCAAGATAGTCTACTTGATTTAGGCGATGATCGGTTAGATTATAAAATATCAGCTATTAGTAAACATCATCAACGGTATTGATTTTCTTATGATAGATTTTTACTTTAAACTATTGTTTGTTTTCTTATTTGAGACGGAAGTATATCACTGGTGCAAATTCAATTTCAACTCGTCCATATCTTAGGTAAGAAAAACTTCAAATTATTTCATTATCTAAATCCTAGTACTATATTTAGTCATGCTGGTGCCGGTATACCACCCCCTTTAGCAACGCCATCACTACCCGAAGAATCACAAACAACCGATGATTTATTAGAAAAAATCTAATTGATCATCGATCTCTATGATTCGCACTTTTCTCGTTTTGTATTTGTAAATAATCTTCGGTTATTGTAACCGATTGTGTTCAATAGGATTCGATACGAATAGCAAATAATATAGATGTAGTGATCTAATGTTCTAGATAAAAATGGATACAGCATCGGATACGTATGCTTGTAAAGAATGTACATTTATTCAATCTATCAAGCGACCAACGTGTGAAATGGTACGTACATCTTTTATTCTTTTTTGTTTAACACCTGTTCGTATGCATGAATCTATTTACTGTAGTGTGAAACTGTGAATCCAAATTTTCTCAATTCTCAATATGGCTTAGATGCCGAAGCAGCTGCAGCTGTGTACAATTCTTCAGGATCTGATGATATGTATGAATGCGCGTATTGTTCCTACATTAATATTGGCTATAATTTAAAAAGTTCGCTCTGTGTAACATGAGAACAGAATATCGTAGACAAAATCCTTCCCTGATTTCTAGATTGTCAAGGATGCAAAAAGAATCGTTACGATAACAACGCTTTACTTAATAATATCTTAATGACATTCGTCAACTCACACATAGATGAATCGCCGACGAGAAAAGATCCTGACGACGACAACGATGTTGTGATGATTGACAGTCCCGACGGAACTCAAACAAAACCTTCAACAAGAAAAGCAGCTAATGCTGTAGAAAAAGGAATGGACGATAGTCAATTAGTGCCTTATTTTAATAAATATCTATTGATATTGAAAGATCAAAAAGAAGAGACCAAGCTACTTGTCGAAGAGTCTCTTCATGAATATATGAATGAAATGTTTTCTTCACTCGAATATAAAGATGATCAATCTGATGGTACACTAAAATCGAAGAAAAGATTTTATTGATCTCTATTATTGTTTTCGGATTATTTATTTAAGGTCCATTAAATTTTTCTTCTTGTCAAATTTGTTTGAATGACGATTTGCCGATGGTTACTATGAAAGTAAATTTTCTATATACATACATCTATTCTTATTCATTGGTGAGAGAATGCAAAAAAATCAAATGTTTTAAACTCTTCTTAGATATAAATCGAAGACATGACATTGCTTGTTTAAGCAAAATCTATTTCGTAAGACAGATTCGTATAACATCGAAGAAATTTCGCTTCCTCAGCAAAAACTCAATATCTACTACAACATCTATTCATACTAATCATTAGCCGTAGTCCACAACGAATACACAGAGACACACTCATGCACAGTGAATTCTGAGCGCTTGTTTATTGCACTTGGGCATTCATGATTGACTCATAGCTTAGAAGCAAAAAAATTCTATTCTTTCGTCGTGACAATTTTTCATTGCAAAACTTTGAATTGCTCTGTCAACGAATACAAACAATTAGTAGCTAATTTACTTCATGAAAAATTTTCTCAAATCATATCTGACAAGAACTTAAATTCTATCCTGTATCGTGACATATATAGTGGACAATATTTATGGTCGTCATAAATTTCTCAACTCAAAAAAATGTCAATAGTAAATAAAATTATTGCTGACAAGAGAAATATGAATTTTTTCTTCTTGTGTAACACATCAAACGATATCGCTGTATAAAAATACATGCCTAATAAATCATCAGCTATTTTGATATGCCAAGTTGATTAAAGTAACTTAAATGAAAAATTCAAATTTTGCTACTCTACTTAACTGTATTCTAAACGTGTTAAACTTATCTCAATGATTTTTCTTCTCGGTGAAAAGTTCTAAGGTAGAACTCAAACACGAACATTGCCATTCAAATACATATCATTCCGTAAAGCATCGAGCAAATGTAAAATATCCATACAATGCTTGTTTTCAATGCATACAAATAAGACGGAATATAGTTCGACTTTTCTTGGCTTCGCATGTTAATTTTTATCTTTAGAGTGTATTCATAAGACTCTATCCTATTGAGATAATCTTAAGCTATTGTAAGATAGATATCGGAATAGAGAGTACTTTTGTTAAACAGTTGTTTAAATATATCACTGATAATCGTCAGGAGAAAACGTTTTGTATCTAAATTTCTAGACTTGTGGCCATAGAGTTATTTGTGTTGATGACTTCAATCAATATTTAGCAGTACGTATACGTGATGGAGACATTCTTCCATGGATTCCATGTCCAGCTGAATCCTGTTATGTTCCATGTCATGTGGACAACATCATAAACGACGGCCGTTTAACACACTCTGAACTCTTATCGTTCCTCGCAACATACATGTTAAAAAAATTATCTCGTAACGAAAATTTTATTACATGCATTAAATGTGAGAAAGGTGGTTTTCTTCAAGTTGGTCCACCTAAAAAACAGAAAGTTACATGTCCCTTCTGTGATGAGAGGCAAACAATAGAAAAAGGAGCTGATGGTGATCTTGACGTTGGTAGGTATTCAGTTAGCTTTTGCTCATTTTTATATTTATCAACTAATACGAATTCGATATGAAAAATAGCATTTAAAAAAATGATTGAATCAGGCGATTTACGTGAATGTCCAACATGTCGTCATCTAACATTAAAAGAAAAGGGTGTATGTAATGTCATCGAATGTGCTAAATGCGGAGTCTGGTGGAATTGGAGAACTAGAGAACAAGGACATAATGGTAGAGATTTGAAGAACCGTGCTAGAATCAATGGAACATTGTGGGAGCCTGGTAAGAATGTGATCAGGGTTTTGATATTGCTATTGAGTCTAATGTTTTATTTTTGTTTTACAGGTGAACTTAGATATCAACAACAACTTGAATCAAGTAATCCAGAAGCCTTCAAAGCTTTATTAGAAAGAAATGGAATCAAATATAATCCAAACTATGTACGTGGTACTTGGAATGATCAATGACTTAGTTGAAGGGAACGTATATGTGGACGTTCTCTATTTATTAGCCTCTTATTCAAGATGAATGATTTGGAAAAAAATTAGAAGATTTTAATTTCTACAAAGTTTTTTCAAATGAAGCGAAATCCTATTTTATAACTATTTTTGTAGTCTCCTTATGAAAAAAATTTTCTTTTTCTTGCTGACTTTGGGTAGCATACATTCCACGCAACAAAAGGATATTTTCTTCGTTTTAATCGTGACAAAAGTATCAACCTTTTGTATATTTTAGATAGTATGTATTCAATGCAATGAAACCAATAACGACGATGCTTGGTATATCTGTCAATGTTTGACTTCGTATTTCTCATCAAAATATTTGAAATACGATTGATCTATGGTATTTATGTAGAATGTCATAGAATATACTTTTTAGTCAACATAGTATTGCTCATTGGCATCAGCTGAAAGCAGAACAACCGTTAACTGAACGATGCAATCGTCTTATAAATTTACATCGAATAGCGGAATGGGAATGAAAAGTAATTGATAAAATACGGAAGCAAGCAGATGAAGCTCGTTGTCGTTTACTAGCGTCACTTCCACCCGTAGTTCAAGCATCACCATTAGTTATGCTTATACATCAACTGTGCTATGCTGCACTCACACGACGATTATCAACACCAGTCAACATTGAAAGACAAGTCTAATTAATCCATGAGGTGCGATTTATCATTTCTGCAAAATATTTTCATTTCCGCTTCAGTCACCAAGTATTGATGCATATGAATTATTATCCAACGAAACATTAGACGAAATCATTAGTGATACTCCTCTTACGTCACCTCCCAATGAGATTAGTGTTATGAGACGAGTTTCATTTGCAAGTCAATATCCTTATATGACTGATGTACATCGTCGTCGACTTTCAGTCGATAGTTTTCATAAGTCATCGTCGTGAGCATTCGTTGGTATTATCTCTGAAGGAGTTCACATGGAAAATGAAGACAATAGAAATTGTTTCATTCGATCATCATTCTAATGGCATGTAGTTCGTCAATCTATCGTATATGATGGACGAACGTCGACTATACAAGATTATGATGGTCGCGATAGTTGGTAAAGTGATATTTTACAAAGTATTATCGATTGCAATCAAAACATAATTGAAATCAAGAGCGAAAGAACATCATATACGCATCGTGTCTGTATCAGGAGCAACTATTTTCCATTACCTTGGCTATTTGCACTTAATTTTAACGCTGAAAAAAAGAATTCTATGTATTTGTTTCGCTGATTTTATAGTTTTACTTTACTAGTCATACTATGATACGCAATATAAAAGTCATTTGTTGTTTAGATTAATATCAAAGATTTCTCTCCGTTTATCTCACATTCACATTCACATATATTTCTATATAAATTGTAACATAATGACTAAAAATGAGTGAGTCTAATCATGCAAGTTCTCTTACGAACAGAATTCTATACCACATGTCATAAATTGAGAAAAATGTACTGATTCTAATTTCATATTCACTCACTCAATTCTTTCCCGTCATTCTTAGTTATGAATATGAATCACAATACATTTTAAGTGCTATTGATTTCATAAACGTTATATTTTGTACTTTTGTTGACACTTTTAATGTGTCAATTTACATTTCATGACTGTCAGACGATGACATTCTATGAAGGACATGATTCGTTTTGTTGTCCTTCATTAAGTACCATACTGACATTCTATAAGTATCGAGTGATAAATAATCCTGAACGTTTTTGACTTGGTCATACTGCCATTGTTGAATATTCGAACAGAGATCGATCCAGCTGCTAAAGAATTTTAGCATTGTTGTGAATAATTAATTACAAACTATCATCAGTTCATCAGTTAAATGAATATTTGATTATCTAACAATGAAATCTAAGATTGACAAGTCATCTTGAAGTATCAAAATAAGTTAAATTTATGAGAAACGCCAAAAGAAAGATTGAACATCGATATGAATCATTTATTTTATTTCTAGATGAATTATGGTTTGGAATATAATTCTTCCGATTGTTGGTCGATATGCTACTATCATTACTTTTCCAGTTGCTATAAGTATATTGTTGTTGTTTACTTTTTCAATTTTCCTCTTACTCGTTGTTATTTTGCGCTCTTAGTGCTTGGCAGTCTCGGGTACTTCATTGAACGACGTTGTCGTGGTGTACCATATACACCAGTTCCTCACGAAAAAACTATCATAGACGAACGAGTCGATCGGCAAAGTCAACAGCAAGCGACTGCATCTCCATATAAAATGGATACTGTTGTGCCAAAAACTATTTTCAATAGAAACAATCCTGAAGATTTAAAAACCAATTAGTTAGATGAAATTGTTTAATAGGAATTTCATACGTTAATATAAAAATCAAACATAAGAAAAGAACAAAATCTTGTATATTGTCTACTCTTACTTAAGATCATTAATCCGTCACGGAAAATCCATGCTTTACATTTTTAGGTGTTCGTTTTGCCCCGCTATTGTTAATCATAATTTTTAACATATAATTGCTCAATATTAAACCAATGAAATGCCATGTTCATGCAAGCAATTAATCAATAACTTTTCTCTCATCTTTGATTGCCCAACGAAAGATAAACCCGATAAATAACAAGAAGACTTGAAAACAATGCGAGGACATATCAAAACAAGTAGAAAAAGAATTGAAATGAAAAATAGATCGATCATTGTGCTCCATGATGCACCGAGTAGCAGATAAACGATAGATCCATACAATACAGCTACATACCATAGTTTATGTATGAATATACGAAGACGAATGTACCACTTTTGATGAGGTATCATCGAATAAGAAATCATAACTTTCTTAACAGATAGATATAGAATAGTTTTAATTAAAATTGAGATAAATGTAAAACAAGTTAAGACAAGATGTACATCAATCAGATAGGATCGATTCATTTCAAATGTATCTATTCCGACTGAAAACAAATGAATACTGTCTGTAATATTTAATCCGCTATGGCTGATAATCGTCTATGATAGAATCATACAACACTAGGATTCTAAACCTGCATTTTCTGCTCTACATGTTTTCTTTCGCAATTCTTTCTACTGATATTTTATTAAAAATGCTTTTACACCAAATGTAATTAATTAATATTCTATAAAAAAAAACTATTTCATGTCATTCATTCTTTCAAATATGTTTTCAAACGAATTTCTATCTTTCGTTATTATAATAAGTTACATATAAAAAGATATGTTTTCTTCGTTTCAGTATAATTAAATGTCTCGACCACAGTGCGCACTTGTTGTCGGTCTTGGTGGTGTCACCAATGGCGGTAAGACAACGATGTGTCAATTTCTCGAACGTGTTTTTTCTTCTGAGAAATTCAATCTCAGCGTAAAATCAATGCATATGGATGATTATTTTCGTCCCATCGATGATCCGCATCATAAGTATCTGCCAGAATTCAATATTCACGATTGGGATTGCTTAGATGCAATCGATATTCCACGATTTGTTGCCGATTTTCAATCTATTCGTCAGACATGTGATCTGTTACTTGTTGAAGGTTTTCTCATATTTAACGCATTATTTTCATCGACAGAAATTCACCCATTCGATTTAGCTTACTATTTCGATCTACCATATGAAGAATGTCGTTGCCGACGATTAGGACGATGTTATGATCCGCCAGATACAGTTGGTTATTTCGATGGACACGTGTGGAATGCCTTTGTCCAAGCAAGAAAAGAAGCATTTGAACAGTGTAAAGATGTAAGATTCGAACTAGTCGACACATCTAAAGAGTCATTCGAAAAAATTGAAGAAAAAATCACCAAAGATATTGAATTAAGTTTAAGAAATATTCAAAAACTAGCATAGATTACGTTGTCTTTCAATAGATTTTTATCGAACATGCCAATTAGATCGTTAACATATCGTGTTATTTTTTAAACTTAATTTGGTTCATTCAAGAATATAAAGGAAAAATAAATCGTCATTCTATTCCATTCAGTGGTAAAAAATGTATGATTGGCATGAACATATACATTTATTGATACTTCATAGATATCAGCAGTAACTTGCAGTTGTTTTTCTGTTACAATATCAATTGATATGTTGCATATAGCATTAGAATAAGATAAATCTATGCTAGACTTATCATACCAATTGCATACGACAGCACCCTTTTAAATCAGCTTTTCCGTTTTCTCGCCATAAATCTAATCTGTGGTATAGCTATTGTATTACATATGTTTATATGGATATGATTTAATCATAGTATTCTTCCAATGAGAAGATAAAGTCAAATTTCGGACAGTGTTTGAATAAAATGAGATTGATTTTCATATTCTTGTTTGTACTTGAAAAGAAAGGAAGTAGTTTGAAAATATTCCTAATCTTCAATCTTTATTAACCGATTTTTTCAATAATTCTTCATTTAAATGTTCATGATTTTTTTGCGTCGGTCATCTTTCTGTTATGATGTTTTTGAAATGAAAACTTTCGAATAGTCAATATTGGTGGACGAGTCGCTAAAATGTCAGGAGATTGAGCAGAATTCTAGCCATAACTATCATATTGATTTGAATGAATGTGATCAAGCGTTTCAATGCGTGAAGAGCTCAAAGAAATATTTTATTGACAGATCCATTTATCGTGTTCACAGAAAGAAGAAATGATTCTGATGGGTTCAGATATTGATAATGATATGTAGTGAATTTTACACAAGAAGGAAAAAGCGATGCTTCATCTACTTCGAAAATTTTTGAAGTAAAATGAATTATAATGGAAGTAGACGCTCGTGAAGTGTCGCTTCCCCTCCTTGATTTTACGGCATCGATCGTACAACAATAACCAGAATTTGAATGCTATTCTCTCGGTTTCTTGTTTGTATAGGCTTTCATTGAATCTTTGCCTTGCCATCTTCACTTGTACTACTACGTATTTGTTTTTGATAGATAATGAAATTTAACAGAATATCTTATTTTAGCTCATTTACATTTTGATAGACTTCATTCTGCATTCAACAGATTCATGAAGGAAAGTACGAGTTTCGCTCGAATCAATCATAGAATGAACAAAAAACGAAATAATGAGAAGCTTTGTGTAGCCCGTTAAGTGTTTTTTACCATCTGGGATTTCGTTCTACAGACGATTAAGTCATCTTTAACTTAATCAGAAAATTCGAAAATTTTCTCATGGTAACTAAAATAGTCAAAAGTTTTTATTAACGGAAAATATTTGAATTGTTGAATGGAACAGCTGAAAGTTAACAAAGTTTTATTTCTTATATTGACAAAAGGTGAGACTGTTTAGCTAAGCAAAAATTTGATTTGAAAAGCAAAATTACTCACGAAACATAGATGCTTAGCGGAATTTCCAAGTGTATCATCGGTAATATAATACTTTCATTGCTTGTGTGAACGTGTTGATCTTCTTCTGAAGTTAGATATAGCAAAATAAATAGAATACATCGATATAAATTAAAATTCAGTGTCTACCTATCAGAATCACAATCGTCAAGTTTTATTTTGTATTGCGTTTCAGCGAGTCAAGGGTCAGTTTTGCGTTGTTCATTTAGTTTCAAAAGATTCCAACGAATCTCCATGCCTTTCAGCAAATGTTGATTCATCAATGAAGCATGTCGGATTCATTGCGTTTAGCTTATAATGAAATCAGCGAAGGTCCATTTGCCCCCTTGCTTACATTTTGGACTGAAACTGCCGTAATAATGACTCAGTTATGTTAAGGATGCAGTAAATTTCTTTTTTCAGGCAATTCGAATAAAATGGTTTTTTGGAAGAACTTCATGACAATCTTCCTCATCTATTTGAGAAATCAGCAGAAGAACTCCGTTCCCTTGTGTAAAATTATGTATGTCTAAATAATATTCGTTTATTATTTAGAATTGAATTCGGTAAGCTAATTCATTCTTGCACAAAAATCTTTTAATAAGTAATACTGATATATTTTATGGTTATGCTTGATGTAGTAGGCTTGAGAAATCTGAATTTTTGCAATAAAAAGTTTTGGAAATGTTCATCAAGTAACTTGTAAATTCATATTGAATATCTGTGTTAGAAGGAAGTGATGTTGGATTCTCTTTGACGTCAATAGTATGTTCAAAACAAAAAAAAACACGTTAGTTCGCTTCCACTTATGCAAATGAAAAATACAAGAGGAAGCTAGGAAATAAAATCAATTATTTTTTTATTATGTTTTCAACTGCACTAACTCGGTATGTGTCAATATTCTTTTTCACTTGAGGTCAAAATATTTTCTCAAAATTCCGACAGTTAAAAATACTTTTGCGATATGAATTCAAAGTTTAGTCGTATCTTGACGAAATTTCAAACAAAACATAGAGAATATCGTAATTCATAGATTCCTCCTTAAAAGATTACACGGAATTTTCTTTCGAATATCCATCCAGCAGCAAAGGATAACTGTGGTAATTATATTCGTATCAAAAATAGTTCATAAACAAAATGAAAATTAAGAAGGTAAACGAATGATTTATAAGAGAAAATTCATATCAACATGAATTTTATGACTGAACTTATACAGTTTGAGTTATTTCCATGGCTATTGGTAGTCAGAGTTTTATCATGCAAGTTCCTAGAAATAACAATCTATCATATTCTCCTTCTTGTACTGTGCTAGGACAATTACAAATTGTTCAATCAGATCAACAAGTCTATAGATGAGATTTACGTAAAATAATATTCACATGAGATATTTTTCTTCTTTCACACTGCAGATTGTTTGAATAATTCAAACGATTATCATAAGAGATGGTTCATTGCAATTTAAACGTTGATAATTCTCATGTTGCTGCGAGCGAAATAAAACCATCAATAGAAAATCAGTATGCCTTAATAGCAAGGAAGAATTGACTGTTACGAAACAGACGAGTACGTTTAGAATCCCTGATTTTGAACATCATTTCCCTTTGTAATATATTCGTCCACTCATGTGCACTTGATTCGCATCACTTTCTTTTAATGTCTTTTCGTTCTGTTCGTACCGAGACGAGTTAGAGGCTCAATATTCACAGTATCGTTTGAATTTTCATTAAAAGACATTTATCGAACTCGATATTTCATCGAAACGTGTCACCAGTGAGAAAATACAACATCCGATGGACTCACTAGTATCCACTCAATGAAAACATTTAAAAAAACTTAATTTTACTCATTTTTCATTCTCCCTCTCACTTCGACTTTCTATCCGAGGAGATTCATGAAAACGAATCAATGGGTACAGCTAAACTGCATGATCTTCTTTAAACACAATATTCCACCAATAATAAATCGACAAAAAATACTTGACTCTCACTCGCTTCACGTCAACGGAGTGTGTTGTGGAGCCAATTGTCCTTGCCAAGCTGCGATACTTCAATGAACAGCAGAATAAGTGAGAAATTATTGGAAAACAGACAAAAACTAAATGTTCAAAGATCAGCATTTTGTATATCATAAAAATATAGTGCCTGACTGAGACTAGAACAAAGTATATCCAAAAGAATGCAATCATCTAAGATATCATATATATATATATATCAAAACACGATTGATTATCTAGAGATACTTCTATCATCACTGCTTCTGTGAAAATGACAGTTTTCTCACTCAATAACTCAAATTACATTTAGTTTCTTCATATACAATTTCCAAACTTTTTTTTTAATGTACTTCATTCAATGACAAGCTCGACGTAGACATTTCCAACCTTGATTCTTGAAAGTCACTCTATCAGGGATGAAGATACGCGCAATATCAAGCAAATCTACAGCAAAACAACCAGTGAGACACATTGTCTGATTATCCAACGCATATTTAGTTTTTTCTGTTAAATATAGAAACGAGTAAACTTGAATCTTTCCAACAATGAAATCAGCACTGAATAAGGTGAAAGCAATGATTATTATCATCATCAATAATCACGTTATTGATTAGTGTCCAAAACATTTAGAATACACTGAGTCAAAGTAACATGAAAAGATCTCAACATTTTCGAAAGAAGAAGCAATGTTGACCGTTTTTATCACTTTCAATTGATTTGAAATAAATTGTTTTTGAGAAATCATCTCAGTTTTTCACCATACGTCTGAAATAATCGTTGAAATAAAAGTTGAACCATTGACTTTGAATAGAAAATGAGTATTTCATAGTTTAGATATATCCCGTGATAGTATTTCAGTGATAAAATAGAAAAAAATACAGCAGATCATACACGGTGAATTTATATTGTCTCGAATCAGATTGAAATATCAGACTGGAATATCTTTTATGATCGAACATATGATCTGGAAGATTCTCGACAAATCCGAGGTCGAAAAATTTGACACAAGATCTTGAAATATGGGCAAAATCTTTCAAGAATCTGATTGTGCGATCTGATACAAGATCTCAGAGACTACGATTTTCGTACGACTTTTTGTCGAATCTTACACGATCATATAAGATCAGATGCAGAGTCTTATCAGATCTTAACATCTGATTGTTTGCCCTGGGATCTTGCGACGGTAAGATCCTACAAGAATCTTGCAGTACGATGTTATATGAAATTTTTTAGGCGATGATTTGTTCTTTTTTACAATCATATTTGGTGTTCCAGATCTTATGTCTGATTTTGCCACTTAGATCCGGTTGAATAAACGGTTAAATATTCCGGACAAAGAATGTTATAGTTGGAAAGAAAAATGATTTTCAAATGCGAATTGTTCTACTTAGTCAAATAAAATATCAACTTATGCTATGGTAAATCATTCATCATTCATTGGCAAACTTATAAACAGTCCAGTTCATTCAAAGTACAAGAATGAAAATTTGATCATCTAATTCAAGATCATCACTGTTTTGCCTCGTTTCAAGTGACAATATGCTATGGGAATGACTGAATAAGAAAAATGAACAAACACTTAGTCGATTATTTGTTAAGATGATGAGAAACATTATTAACTCAAAAGTCAGAAGAAAGAAAAATGTCTGGTTAACATGAGGAAGTTTGCAAAGTAGCATGGTGTTGAATGATTTAATTAATTCATATTTTTATGGAGACAAAATTTATATACGGCTAAATTAATTGAAAAATCGATCAATATTTCTCTTGGTGACAAGACAAGTATTATCTCTAGTTTTTCATCAATCATCATAAAAAGAAACGGCGATATTATGTTGCCGACAAATGCTGTGCTATTATAAATTAAGACATTGTAATATTCATCAAATTTGAGTATTACACATGAGAGGACAACGTTTAACAAAACGAAGCGACTCTGAAAAAATTTGAAAATTGTCGAAGCTCAAGCTACGATTAAAAATCAGGAGATTATCTTTTTGGATTTCAGAGTCAAATGAAAAATGATCAAATCGATGTTAGTGGAATATGAACAGCTTTGTAAAGGGATAAAATCTAGTCGCATGTAAAATGTCAATGATTTGCTGGACAAAGCAATTGTGCAAATTATTAAATAATATTAAGAAATAGATTTATGGGTACAAACTATATCTGTAGATAATCATAAATCATTGTTCAACCTTTATGATAAATATTTTGTAGGTTTGACATCCATGGGTAAATTTCGTTTTTCAAGTCCCTGTATCAGAAACTAAACTAGTTTCAATAGCGAGTTTTCTATTGAATAACTACACTTTTCATACAATGTAGAGTTAATACACGAGTTCTTGATAAAAATGTATAATATCGAGTTCAAAATACAACAATTAAATTATTGAAGTTTACCGTATGCTAGATATGAACAGATAATTCATCTGCTGAACGGTGCTGATCAGAATTAATTTTATTGAGAAGAAAAAATTTCAACCCTATACTTGTTCAACTCTTAATTTTATCGTGTGAGCATTTTAGCAAGGTCTGCATGACGAGTGTAGGTGAGAATACACATGTTTTCCTCATCCATATCAACATTCTCGACTAGAAACAGTGATTATTGTATGACAGCCTTATATCGGATTCATCTGAAGACACAAGCATAACCGATAATATTCAATCTTTATCATTCGGAAGAAAAACCACAAGTTATGTATAAGAATAAAATAGACGGTCGTCAAACTTTGATGAAATGATCGTAAAAACAACAATAAGAAATACAATAAAACCTTAGCCAATCGCCGTACGTCGGAAAACCTCTGCGTCGAAAAAATAATTTGAATAGAAAACTTTTTCAATAATTAGAAGTAAAAATGTATGTTTATTTTTTCAATTAAAAGAAAACGCCAATAGTTCTGGAATAATGTCATGCCAGATTTTAGCTAAAGTTCGACAGTACGAAGTACAAAAACTCTGAGTTTTGTAATCATTGTCGATTTAGCGAATTTATTAAAGTAGCAAAATATCTATTCGATAAATATCACAGATACTCATGTTTGCTAGAAGAACATAACTCATTCTCAAAATTTGACTGACCATCGAATAAAATATGATAATTATAGTTCCACAAGTCTTAAATCCACATATCAAACCAATTCTCGTTGTATTCAACTGCAAATGAATCTTCTTCCTTTACATGAGAATTTTCAATAACCCATTGTCGAAGATTTTTACGTATGTGTTCTGACAACGAACCTGTAACATCGATTGAAAGTCGTGTTTTTCCTTTCCAAAGAGTAATAATCTTCAGTAAGAAGTCATCAATGCATGTTGTTGGATCTTTTAGCGTTATAACAAGATGACGAAGAGAACTAAAGATTTGTGAGATACGTTCTAGTAGATCGGAATTAACATCAGCCCAGTCCATAATGTTAAGACGAATGATGCGAAATTTCAGTAGATGACATGTCGATTCTTCTTCAAACAGTGTTTTAAGACAATCAAAATAAACAATCAAATAATCGACATTGGGTGCAGCATCAAGTAAAGGAAATAATTCAAATATTCCAGACGTCTCAATCTGTTTGAGATAAGGTAATCGTACATCAACAGATGTTGATTCTATTTGCGATTTTACTAGATAAAGAAATAAATCGAATTTTATTCAAGTTCAAATCATAGCTATGAAATCTTAAGCCGATCGTGTTCAAAGTCACAGCTGTTACAGAATAAGCTCATCTAACTTTCGTCACTCTATACATGTAAGGAACATGAATAAAATTTACAACACAAGATACTTACCGATTTGAGATTTATCTTTTGTATCGATAGTAAGCGTTCGGATTCGACGGAAATGTTGTAATATTAAAAGTACTTCAACCATAGAAGTTATATCATAAATATATAAATCTTTAATTCGTTGCATGTATTTCCAACCTGATGGCATTTGTTTACTTATGGTTGCTGTTAGAATAGCTGAATAGACATCAAATGGAATAGTATGAATTAAAAAACGATAACGTGGTTCGTCTAACAAACAAACTGTTGAAACGTAATCTGTCGAAAATGTCGTTTCTGGTTTGGTATCAGATTCTAATTTCGGAAAATAGTAACGAATGAAAAAGTCGATTTTTATCAATGACGATGGTAAAATCGTGCAAAGATCTTCGTTGACTAGACGCTTATCATCTGTGCGAATATCTAGTGCTAGTCGTTCCAATGATGGCATCGCTTTCAACAGATGATCTATATCCTCGAATGTCCAAAACAAATTTATGGAACGTAATTGAAAACTTGTTAGATAGACAAGACATGGCAGGTTACTATTTGTTAGTTTAAGCTTCGAAGCATTGGACAATTCGTCTGTATTGATATGTAAAAGACGTACATTTGGCACGAGTGAGAAAAGGCGTGGTATCAATACACTTTGTGCTAGATTTATAGTTAGCTCTTCAATATTTGGATAAGATACCATATTATCATCATCGACTATATCCAGATCAACGGAATCTTGATCAAATGATATTATTGCAAGTCGATTACAATTGGCAGAAAGAACTTTAGTCAAAAGTAAATGTGTTGAATTTCCTCGAAGAAATTTAATATCTAAACGAATCAATTTTGAAAGGTCTTGTAGATTATCAATAATCGATGACAACCTCTGACTGGTAAACCATTTAACTACTAATCTTTGAAGTTGTGGAAATATCAAAGACAAATGTGACGCAAATAGAACAGAAGATAACTTATTATTAATGATTGTTTCCCAATTACCATTGAGTACAAATGTTCGAATACAATGACCAATTTGAGGTAGAACAGAAGAAACAGCGTACTCAAATTGTCTATATGAGACAGACATTAAATTTACATGACGACAATAATCTGTTATGGTTATATTAAAACGAGAATTAAGATTATAAAATGAATAAAGAACATCAGCTGCACGAAGATATTCGCATATAGATAGAATAATTTCATCAGGTAGTATTTCAAAATGAGCTGGTAAATGCATCTAGAACAATTATTTATTACGTGAGAATATAAAGAAAATATGACGATCGAAACAAATTTGCTCGCTTCGACTAAAGCATGGATGGCGAAAGCATGTAGCGAAAAGAAAATCCTTCAAAAATAATATTTGCATTCATAAGTCATCGAAATGACTCTAATTATATGTAATTTATCGTAATAAAAAAAGTAAAAGTAAAACTTATTGACTGATAGAGACATAATATGATAATCATCATCATCATCATCAAGGATACATGGTCGAAAATGAGTTGAATATTCTAGTATAGAAAAATATGCTCCCTTGACACACGCACGCAAACTTTAAACCAATCAAATTCAAGTCCTCGTTTTATCATCATCCGATTGCGTTTCTTTCTGTCTGATGGATGATGGCAACAAGACTATGTGTAATATCAAACTGCAACGATTTTTCTTAAAGTAAAAGCGACAAAAATAACCTACAAAAACTAATATTTCGCTTCTTTGGGCTGATGATAATCGATTAAATGATTATGTTTTAGATGCTGTTATCTGCTTTTATTTCGATTAAATTCTATTCTATTTACTACTACGTTTTAAAGTATACATTTGATGTCACTATAAATAAATAAAACAATTTTAAAAAATCTTTCCAAAAATGTGAATATTCAAGTCGAAACAGTTCCATATCGAATCGATTGGAAATTTTTTCATTTGAAAACCAGTGGATCCATTATTGTACATATGTTCAATATGAATTGTATCATCATTCAAATCATATTTAGCAATGGAAATAGAACAATATATTAGAATGAAAAGTTAACAGCGTTTTACTTATCATCAAATAATTAGCATTGATAGCATGAATAACATGAGACGAGTTCAATTTCTGCCACAATCTTGGATTTATTTTCTTATTTATTCACTATTTTACAATGGACTTTGTAAATTTCTCATGACCACATATACGTACACCCATTAAGTCAAAGCGTTGACCGAGATTATTGGTTCCGTTGATTATGAATTCTTCTACTTTTAGACATCAAGAAATTACGCTTTGAAGCACTACCGAAAACGTGTAGTACAGTTGTATCTCGTTTTTTCTATGCAGCTCGTTCATGAAATGAAAAAGTTTTAGTTCTTCCGAAGTGAAAAATGTATAAGGACAAAGATTTACAAGTCTGATGAAATAGAAGCCAATTTGAAAAAAATAGCAGATCAGAAGGATGAAGACTACCAGAGAGAACGAAAACAGAGAGTTACGAAAGTAATCATTAAATTCAGTTGTTGATGACACGACGAGTATCGATCAGGTGAAATTACTGCTTATTTTATGACAAAGCGAAGGGCACGTGTTTTTATAAACATCAAGATCTCATTAAATTGCAATTCACACCAAAAATCTGATGGAACGAAAAGAAGATAAGCAAATTAAACTAGATAAAACGCCTGTATAACTATAAATGACTGCTATATAAACCAGACGATTACTTGAAATCTTTACCATTCATAAAATCTACAAATAACAACAACTATCAATATTCTTTGCACTAAATAGAGATTACTGGTATACTTTAAACTGATGGACTACATGTATGCAGTGTTTCCAATGGAAATCTAAAGCAAAATGTACATGTACACTTTACTTATATGAGCAAAGTGTACGTTTACACTTTGATTTTGGCATCAAAGTTTACAAAGCGTACTGAAAGCAATTTTGTCGCTCTAAAAAACAAAAATGTTGTTCGTTTTGCATTGATGAATATAAACTAAAATTTAGAAAGCAATTAACAGGGACAACATTACTGTGCAAGAGATATAAGGGCAAGGGGGAAACAGCTGATTATTGATTAGATATGATTATCACTGATAATCATATGTAATCAATAATCAGCTGTTTCTCCCTTGTATAAGGGTCATCTACTTGAAAAATATTTGACTAAAGCTTTCTCGGAGTCTTCGAACAACTGTATTTCTTCATTTTAATTACAGCGCTATCACGGCCACATTATGTTGTCTATGCGAATCACATGAATCAGTGCGCAAATGTGATTGAAATGAAGAACGATGTAGCTAAGCCTCTCATTCTGACCCCTTTGTGTCCACATGCAAATAAATGACAAGCAGACATACTGTTTCATAATCTGACAAAATATTTTAAAAAATATGAGAAGAAAATGAGTTTCAACAACAAAAATAATTCAAAGGTTAAAGTCTAGTATCGTATACAGTACGTTAAGTTCTAGAATCAAAGTGTCAATAGATTTTGCAAAGTGTACACAGTACACTTTGGTTTTTAGAGAAAAGTGTAAATCAGAATTAGCAGATGTTCCGTACATTTTACCTCTGCTTGGTACACCTGCTATTAGAAACACTGCATGTATGCTCACGTACGTACTTACTTAGTAAATGCAAAAAAAAAACACACAATAGTATTGGAACATGAGCAAGCCTATAAATAATCATTCGTAGTTGTCGCTCTGTACTTGACATATATTAAACAACGAGCATACGATCACAATCAATGACCAGACTTTTTGCAATTTTATAAAGTGAAATGGACAAAAAAAGCAAGTTTTAATGTCATCCTGTCGTCCATCTAGAGTACTTCTTTAAAAAGTCTATGTAGACTTTATTGTTCTGCAGTTCTTGCTTGTTGTGATTCAATAATTTGCAGAAAATTAAATGATTTGCCGTCGTAAAGAATTCAAACTGTGGCAAAATCGTGGATAACAGCATAAAATATACTATTCGGTGCAAACATTGTTTTTAAATTTCTTATTTAGCCATTGACCATTAAACAAATTTAGCATAAAATGAATTCTGATCATATATTTAAAACGAGTATCGAAATCTAACTCTTACTAAATAGTTTTGTCATCTTTAAACAATGTATGAGTATTCGAATACTAAATCAACGTTTGATAAGTAAATGCATTAATTTAGTTTTTGTAGAAACGTCTCTTTTAATAGTATTAAAATATTTACTCCTCGCTAATTGTTTTCAAGTAAAACATGAATTCAGAACTTAAATTTACAAAGGGTATCAAGTTTTGATTGCATGTAAATGACCAAGTTTCCTTCCCTATCATGGCTTGTATGTCGTAGAAGCTTGAGCAAACACTTGGCAACAAGACTTTTGCCTCATTGGTTATATTCCTTATAAAATAATCAAACATTAGTTTTATGTTTTTCAGGTTGAAGAAGTTTAGTTTAAACCATGAAGGAGAAATAACCTATTGTCGATGATTGTGTTCAACTTCAAAATATGGAATCATATTATCTTTGATACTACTTGTCATTTAACACAATAAAAAACATTTTTTTATCAGGGAACTAGTTGTCTCACTGAAATCAACTTGTTTCTCTTTGTTGACAATACTTTTATACTATTATTTCTAAAACCATACACTATTATATCCATACACTCGACCTGAATAAGCCAAATGTACAAAAGTCGTTTCGTTTTGAATATCCATTAGAAATGGTGTGAAAAGAAGAAAGAATCTAGAGAAAATCCTTGGTGCTCTCTGTTGACTTGAAAGTTTCATCTTATCATTGTACTATTCAAGCATGCAACGTTGAGTTCGGGTTCGATGTTAGGTTTGGGATCGATCTCGATTAAAATTATTGTGGCAGATTCGATAAGAACCAAAAGCAACCCGATAGCAAAACTATTTGCCGCAATTAACACGAACTAATCAAAGGGCTTGTTTACATCTATTAGGTTCGAATTTTGAAAAATTCAGATACGAGAGCTTACTACTGCAAGTATTTTGCTCATAATCCTATCTTTCAATGTGAGTAGCGTAAACCAAACCCACACTAGAAATGGATTCGAACCCGAATCCCGAACTGTTCTATCCGAACTATGCACTCGGGTTCGGGTTCGTTGCATGTCTAGTACTATTATAAACTATAGTCGCATCGAAGAAAAATTATGTTTTAATATCCATAATCATGTTAGAACATTATTTTTTGTAGCAATCTACATAACCATCATTTTGTTCAACTGGTCAACGTTTAGCGGGAAAGACTCATATAATTAACAAAATGAGTGAAATATAATCAATTCATCGATTTATTCTAATATATTGCTGATCTTAAATTTTAAGAATAGTCAGATGCCTGAGTAAGGAAACATTGAAAGCATAAAAAATTGACAAGGAAAACCTACACTACAAAAAATAATTAGGAGATAGAAAGTTTTCATTGCATATTTTTGACTACGGTACGCATCAATTTTATGATGAATAAGAATTGAAGGAAAAAACTATTCGTTACGTTGAGCAGTACGCTTTCTAAATTCAACTTATGCTTGTACAAATATTTCTCAGACTACATCTTTGGGTATGCAAAAGCCATCAGCTTAATTAACGTTCTATCAAATAAAATCAGAACTGTTATGATATTCTACTCGAGGTCTAATTCAAATTCCTATAATAGGAATTAACAAACCAACATCAGAAATAAAATATAAATAGTTAGATTTTAGATAATTTTGCGAACACCAAGAGTTATTTTTAAATATCAAACAATCACATTAACAATAGATAGAATGGAAAACATTTTCTTGATTAGTGTCTGACAAAACTATAGACTTCGAATAAATTTATCGAAATAAAAGTTCGATGCATTCCCTGAAGTTGCATACTAAAATGTTTCAACTATTCTTCTAATCAATCAATAAATACGAATAGAATTTATCAAAACATATCCATATCTTGAAATGACGAGCTAATATCGATTGTTAACAGACAAGATTGTATAAGAAACAACTTTCTATTCTTGAAATATAGTGAGCCAGGTCAATAACTACTAAGAAAACAATCTGCTTGTACAAGCGTAACGCTGTGACATTTTGGCAATGTTTTTTCGAAATATCTCGAGAACAGTCATAGCTAGAAAGTTCATTCAAATGCCATTGAACGCAGCTCGACGACTTATATCTACGTAATAAATTTGATACTTTTTGGTTGAACTCTATGACTTAAAGAAATGGTTTATAGTTATGTGACACAGAAGGACCCTACATTTACAACTCTGAATCAACTTTAGATTTGCTGCAAACAATAGTGTTCAATTAAAGTAGGTCTGGAACCAACTTTCTAGAGCATGAAACGAGCTTTTCAGTGAGAAAAAAAAGATTCCCCTAACTCTCGTTATTCGTATAAAAAACGAGAAAAGAAAACGTAACGCTGTGACACTCTTTCTTGTCGATCAATTTTAGGTAACTTAACGTGCTCAGATCTATTTAATTTTTACAGCGATCGGTCTTTTCTCTACATATAACCTCTGTTGAAAAACTCAAGCAGCTACGGCGAAGTGGAACATTGTTATTGGTACGGAAAGTTGAAAAATTTTCACCAATGTCAAAATTTGTCTTCTTAAAGAGTGAAAGGTAAAAACGAACACGCTATTTTGTCGACACTTAAATTCTGTATCGAACGGTATAATAATCAGACGTTTTCAAAAGCGTTTCTCCCTAGAGAAATTAAAAATACGATTTTTCAAAAGTTTAAAATGCCGCTTTTGTTGCCAAAATGCGATTCTTTTCAAGAAAGAATATTAAATTCGTAATCAGTGTAAAAGACTACATCTGATGACGTGTCGAGATAAGTACATCTGGAAAAAACCTTTTTGAAAAACTTCACCAGCGATGTAACGCGTCACATGGATAAGCCGAAATATAGTATGTTGTTTTGTACAAGGAAAAAGGCTTTTTTTTGACATTTCACTTCTACTGAAAGTTTTCAGTGATTTCTCTAGTCATCTGTTCACGATATAAGTTGTAATTAAACGAAAGTTAGAGTGCCACCGTTCGGTGAATATATTCTGCATCCTGAAAATCTCATTCCAGCAACAATAAAACAGCATGAATCTCTAGAATAGCAATGCGCGGAGAACATCGGATTGTCAATGGAGATTCTTTGAACACTTACGTATTGAATATCCTCATCTGACATCAAAATGTGAGATCAAGAATAAGGGGAAGAGCTTATGAAGATGTCATTTATTTTCAATAGTTACTTGGTAGGAAACTCGAAACCTTAATCAAATTTATGTTTCAAATATTAATGTTATCTAATATTTTCTACTACATCTATCTGTCGATTCTACTATTTTAGTATACAATAAATCCTATTAATTAAATTTCCTTTTGAATTCATTTTAAAATGCGAAATACCAGATTTTCTTCGCGTCAATGATCGTGGATATTTCGAAGTTTCAGATGAAGTTATTCTCATCTTACATCAAGCCTTCAATGCAAGATAATCTTGAGACAAAGATGTTAATCATTTGATAAACATGTTGACATCTTTTGAATGATAATATGAGAAACAAAACTCGGAAATGAAAAAATTGAATAAGCATCACATGAATTATCTTGGTATTAATATTAAATTTTTATCGTTGATCGAAAGATTTTTTGTCGTTCATTTTCTTAAGTATACTAGAATTTCAGTGACCTGTTAAAAGCTAATGGAATATATTCAATTAACCGATTGAGAATTCGACTTTTCAGTCTGAGAATGCATGTGTAAAGATCAAGATGATATATCAACGCAAAGATTTTCATCTGAAATTAACAATTAAATTAGAAGATATTAATAGTTGTATAAGTAGTTCTTGTCTCCAGATACAATGCATTTCTTACTAAACAATCAAATAGTATTAAGAAAATTCAATTCTTTTTCGATTATTTTACTGTTGACATTCTTAAAAGAATTCTTCTCAAAAATTATTTCTAGAAACTCTTTTCTTCTCTCATATTCAATAATAATCAAACAAGATACGAATGCACACCATAGTAGCAAAGACTCATCAATCATCCAAGTTAACGTTCATATCAATATCAGTTTTTTGAAATTATTTAATAGAAAAAAAAGAAAAGTAAGGTATGTTTCCGTGGTAGTTTTATTCAATAATGTTGTCTTACGTTGACTTAGTCTAGCACAAAGACTCTTCCGATAACTTCTGAACTTCATCGACAGTTGACTTGTATGTAAACAAAAAGTCATATCCGCATCGCCCTATATCTGTGTAAGCTTCGATGACTGAAATCCGTTTTTTCAATGTCATACTAGCCGATATAATGATCAGAGGGACAGTGAACGGAAAAAAAAACAATCATACTTTTTATTTCGTAGTCGATCGGTAGCCTTTCAAAAAACCTTCGATGACGTACGAAGTAACTTAGCATATGTTGTTCACAAAGTGATATCTAACATTTAGATTGCGCGTCTGACAGTTTTCACGAGTAACTAATATTGATTTCAAAACGAAATAAGGATAACTATTTTCTTAAATCATTTTCGATCAGAACAATAGTAATTATATACGAGATGTTTCCATCAAGCTTTTAGAAATAATCGAGACATTCGAATACATTTAGAAGATGAATTTTTCATGGAAAAATATCAAGGGGTAGAACATAGTCAAAGTTTTATAATTCATGATTCGTTAAATCTTACAATATCCATTACATACTGCAAAATGAGGATCCTACAACGATTGATATTTGGTTTTTCATTTAGTAAACTTGTTGATAGATCTGAAAACAACTCGTAACCAAGTTGTGGTATGTACACTATGTTAGAATTTGATCTTGTGTTTACACTGTAGGAAAACACGTTGATTTTTTAACTTGTCTCCGTGAATTACAATCCCGAAACTATTGACACTTGTTTTGATTCGAGAAGAATAGTTTACATATTGTTTGATGTTGAGATTTCAATTACAACTTTTAGTTTGTCAACGTTACTGTAATTAAAAGAGACAAAAATGTTCTTAGTATTCGAAGTTCATCACGATAAAGTCAAATGCGTTCTTTTTCAGATTATTTGAATTTTTCATAGAAAACTAGGCACGCACATTTGATTCAACATTAAAATTTTCATCGTTGTTGAATATGGCTCACGACACAATAACGTATATTCTCATTCCTTTTTATGTTATGGTTGGCTTTCTTTACAATGCACTTTGTATTGTCTTTGTCTTGCAACGACCACGACGTACAAGTTCATGTGCATTTATCATTTTAATTGCCATTATTGTGAATATGTTTGCTGTTACCTTTGGTGTTACATCTAGTATATTCAATGCTTGGGAACCAATGCCAATAAAATCGATTCCTCACTGTAAATTACATGTGTAGATCAACTCGATGCTTGTGTTTCCAAGAATGAAAGCAAGCTTTTCGGTTTTTTTTTCGTTCAATACACATGATGTGAGAATTTGGATCTGAACATTCATCTCATATACTTATATTGGCAACGATCGATTTCTGTTCAATGTGCTTGAGTTATAGTTTGTCTGTTGTCCGCTAGTTACTACTCGTATGCTTCGTATGAATATGTTTGTTGCTCATCTATATATTTTGACAGATGTTTATTTGTTATAATAGTTTGTATGTGACGACATTTAACAATAATCATATGATGTTGTTCTACGCATTTGAATATGGAAATCAAAGTTTGTATAACATCGAATGATAAAGTCTATCGAACAAAACGATATGAAAATCATGACAACTACATTGTAGTTCATATGATAGTGATACAAACTTATTTTTTTATAGCATATCATTTGAACTTATTGAGATTCGATAATTCTACAGAGCGTGAACAACAGAATAGACTAGGTAACAATCAAAATGAAAACGCTAATTAATCATATATGCATCTGATTTTCTGTATTTTTATCTCAATACATGGTCTACTATTCTTGTATCTCTTATTCAACATCTTCTAATGTCCAAATCTGATCATATGCATGTGTTCAAAAACAAATTCTAGAATTCAAACGAATATCATAGCTTCGGTTCATTATTCGCTAACTTGAATATAGAAAAGTATGCAGTATGTGACAAATTTAGTTTGTTTGAAAAGCTAAATGATTAAATATTAGATTAGGCAATCATTTGTAAGTAGGAGATTCGCTTGTCATGTATTTCAAGTAGAAAAAAGAAAAAGATTTAATCTCAGTTCATGGAACATATTCATGCACATCAAAGTCGACAAGTCATTGTTTATGGATGTTTTCAGTTCACATCAAGATAAAACGCTATGATTTCATTACTGGAATTTCCTACACGATTTAACATAAATGATATTGTATACAGTTGTCCTATTGTAGCCACAAAAGATTGACTTAGAAAAGAAATCGAAGAAAATCTCGAAGTGCAATAGACCATAAAACAATTTCCAGATACGTCAGAACATTGATAGCCAGAAACGATTGCACTTAAACATGTCGTTTCACATGATGTCGTCCAACCAAGTGCTTTCGTTGATGAACTTTCAAAACTCGGATTGATTAATAATTCAACTGAAGATGCATTATTGTCAGCGACAAATACATCATCCAAATAAAACTTATTCGTTTGATCAGTTTCGAAGCCAAATATAAGTGTCGATAGTGATTTCATAGCTAAATATCTGTATGTATATCTTTTCCAACCAGATAAGATCGATTCATTTAAAACTATTATCGATCCGTGACCAGTCATTGAACATAATAAAGCTACGATAATGATAAAATCAGTCATCATTAATTTATATTAATGAATTAGAGCTATTTCAGATGTTTGTGTCTAATTTTTGTTGGCATCAAATTTGTTCTGAAAACAACTCTGCAAAAGCTCGAGTCATTGAATATTCTGTTTCTTTGTGTTGAAACAGATAGGATAGAATTAAAACACATTCTTGATAGAACGTCATACGTAAGCATTTCTTTCTACATACTTGCAGATTCGTCTGATTTGACCATCGCCATTTCTAAAAGATGAAAAGTAAACATGCTTTAACGAGTGAAATAATGATTTTAGTTTTGTTTACTTGAAGACAATAATCCATTATTTGTAGACGCTAAAAAATTCATTATAATATTTATGAGTATAATAATGTAGTCAGAAAAAGAAAAGGAAGATTTTTTTTTGAAATTTTTGCTTATGCTTCACTTTTCCGTACCGGCGTGGCTGTACCATGATTGTACACCGTCATGAAAAATTCCGTTTTTCTTTGTACGATCAAATATACTGCATGAAAGAGAACAGTATGAATTATTCATAAACATGCTTACGAAGAACAATGCCAAGTACAATAGCAATGATAGCAGCTATTAATATCAAACAAAGAATGCCACTGAAGATCCAAAACAAAGGTCGCCGAAAAATATTCTTCGGTCTATAAAATGCAAGCAAAAAGCCATGACGTTTATCTTATAGGAAAGATCTTTCTCGAGTGAATCTTAAACAGACCGTTGATTATTATTCAAGTTGTTTGGTGGATACTGGTTTAAATTTGTGGAATTAAAATTATTTGGTACAACTTGGCTTTGACTTCTGTTTAACCATCTACTCGTTGACTAAAACCATACATAAAAATTGGAAAATTTGGTACGAACTGTGCTTACAGTTGCCGAAAAAATATTGGATTCGTCGCTGATTTGAGTTTCTCCAAGTTCAGTTAGATTCATTCGGATCGATTGAGGTCGAATATTTGTACTCGAAATGTTTGATACTCGCATTTTGTTTTTCATGTCGTGTTTCTTGCAGTTAAACAATGAACTGTCTTTTAGTAATATCGAGTCCCCTTTGATTTTTCTTAACAAAAAAGTCCAATTTTTTTCTTATGAAATCTACGAAAACTTTGCATCTTAATAGAAAAAAAATTCTTTTTGTTTTCTCTGTTTATTCAGATACCTGAATATAAGATTGAAAATTCGACGTGAGAAGAGAAAACCTTACGAATTTTCGTCGTATAACTTATGAAATAGATTTATATTCGAATAGAAATTTGAAAACTTAATTTTTCTTGTATCGATATTGCGAAAGTCAACTTATAAACAATAGCCCATTACTTTTACTTTATTCTATATTGGTAAAAAGCTGAAATGGATTTTTCAATTCGTTTGTCTCTATCCGACGACATTTTGCGGAAACAATATACCATCCCGTTCGAAAATTCTTAAAATTTCCTATTGTTCTGTATGTATACAGATTTTCTCTTGGTGTCATTTATACAATTCTATATACCTTTCAACTGACTAACGCTTCAATTCATGCTGGTATAATTTGAACATATGGAATGTTATCCTGATCATATAGCAACTACAAGCAAACGTTCGTTCTAGTTCTTTTCTAAAATCTAGCTGAGATGACACGTACTTGTTCGTAAAATATTTATAAATTCTAAAAGAATTTCGAAGTTCGATGTCATTTAATATGATTTAGTTTCACCGTTTACGTATATTCCGGGAGACAATGCATCAATATATATATATGGTCACCTTTCCTAGACAAGATCTAATATAGTTGCACTTCATACGATCGCTTTCTATTTGCTGAAAATGTATTATTCGTATAAAACAAAGATTTACCATCCGATGAGAAATGATGAGAAGTATCAGAATGTGCGGGAAAAATAAATGGAGGTAAGTTGAGAAAATATGTTTTCGAGAATTCTTTACTAAGACTTTGCGGAAGAGAATAGTTTAGGTAGTCTTAGTGTAGGTCTTGAAAAGCTCTATTTTACTCCTATAATTGAAAAACTTTCAGTCAGAATTGACCATGTTAGAATTGTTGTATTTTTTTTTGGCAATTTTTGACGAGAAGTTTAATTCTCACAGCAAAGCCTCTTCAAATTCTACCGATTCAGTCCGCTTTTCTATTTGTTTTGACAACAAATACTTCATTTTTATCGTGCGTTCTTTTGTGATTAAACAAGAACATGATTTTACTCAAGCGCATGAAACCGGAAAAAATGTCCTTTTAGTTTTCGTCTAATGAATGTAAAACCAATTTCTCAGTCAAATATACAGTTAGAAATGATTTACAAAATAAACGACGAAATATCGTGCATTTAAAACTATGAAAAGTATGTTGAGTTCATGTTCTGATGTTTGTAAAACTACTCCATAAAATACAGCTTTATTTGAGAAAATAAACTTAGTTTTTCGTCAATTTTGTTATTTGCCATTGCATTCCTGCACATTTGAATTCTGTAATGAAACAGTCAATAAAATTTTTGTAGATTATTGAACGGAGAATCTTTCGGTGAACACGTCGATTCGAACAAGTTTAAGGAAGAGAAGAAACTTTCAAAATACTACAAGTGTAATTCTAAATGATAATTTGTAAAACAAACTAAAATATACGAGAAAATAACGGCTCTCCTCAATAGCCAACTACAAATGTCTTCTATATTTCGACATCAGTTTGTGAATAGTAAATTAAATAATAATAATCGATATGTATAGAATTCTAGTGAATTGACTAGAAGATATTTCCAAAGTAGAGATGAAGTTAAGATATGACAAGTGAAAATATTGGTAAAATTTAATCGTTGAGAATCTGATCATGAGATTGTCATCGATTTCATTCATAGTTCTTGGAATGGTTGATACTAAGAGAAAATCGCTTCTGTACAAAATGATAGGAATTTCGAAACGTTATCGAATGGGATCGAGCATTTTTTCAAAAAATATCGTTGGAAGGAGAAAAAGAAGCTGAAAAATCGACTGTAACTTTCGATTTCCAGAGGTAAGCATAAATTCGCTCAGAAAATAAAATCACTCTTATGGTTTTATAGAAAAAGATGAACGAAATTAATTTGGTTTGATGCCTACGTTGGTCAAGAAAAAGCAGAACGAAGAATTTGTTATTATTCATTAGAGTTTCTTTTTTGACAATCAATGTGTTTTATTAATCTATTTTACCTGAGTTTATGAATAAAGACTAAGGTTTGCACTTTCAAATTAACTATTTAATTTAATATTTTTTAAATTTCTAATCTCTTTTTCGTGCACATAAAATGAACAACACTATCTCCTATCACTTTCATATGGTCTGTCAAGAAATTGTTCATTTCTCTCTGTCTTATTAGCACACGGCGGATATGGATCGCCACGACATGCAAATAAAATTTCCATTGTTGCGCCAAAGTCTCTTGGATGATGGACACACCAAGCACCACCTTGAGCCGGTGGTGAACACCAAAGAAGAGAATCTCGAACATGTACTTCAAACTGTGGTGACGGCGCTGATAAATTAAGAGGAATGGATTCCAATGTCAAATTTAGTATTCCATTGACATCGTCGTATTTTTTCTGAGCCGTATATGGAAGTATTGTCGTCGGTATTGAGCTAGTTTTGTCCAGGAGAAGAAACTCGGGCAAACGAATAAGTTCCTCTGTCCAATAGAGTAAGAATTTCTTGATATCGAGTTGATATGTTATTGGAATGATGGTTAAGTTCGACGAAAACGCAGGTAAAATCAATGTTCGGTTTTGAAGTTGTGTATGTTGAAGAATGAGAAGAGCTCGTACGAGAAGATTGCGATAAGAAATCGACATATTTCTATGAAATACAGAAATTCTTAATCAATCAACCAAATCTTTATTTCTCTTACACATTTGTTACTGTCACAGTAAAAAAGTTGTTTTTCTTCTCGCCATAAAATTTTCTTGCTCTTAGACCTAGTTTAGCTGCTTGATTAAATAGAACAAAAGCACTACCATCTGTCATTAAATGCGAAAAATGATTTCCGAAACTATGTGTTGTCCAATTGAATGATAAAGATTGAATCGGTTCCATAGCTTTTAAATAAGTCTTATCTAATTTATCATAATTATTGAGTAAAGCATCAAGTACGCGTTGATCAGCAAGATAACCACCCTTACCATAGCGCATCCAAAATTCAGCAACATGAGTAAAAAATGATATCGATGCATTGGACGATCGAACAAAAAATAGGCCAATGTTAACACGCGGATGGGCACCATAATGATGACTTATTTGTAAGTCATAAGTATTTAATGGCTGTTTTAAATAATCAAATGGACTCTTTCTCCTAAAATAGGAATACATTTATTTGACACATGCTTATTAGAATGACCATTCGGTTCAAAAGAGAACAAGACTTACTTTATAGGCTTGCAGTATTTTTGTAAAAAGTCACTCAAAAATCTGTTTTTCTTAGAACGTTTTACACGATTCAATAGAGAACAGTTCGGGCTAATTATGTCTATGATAATTTTTTTTTCAACGTAAAGCTATTAGACAAAAAAAAATAAAAATGCGCTCATTTTTCTCCTAAGTCATCTGAATGATCCGGGACGGCTACGTAAGTCGTTAACAAATAATATAAATGAGATTGGATGAACACGATGTAAATGTACAGAACCTGTTCTTATTTTATATTAATCACTAAAATACATTCGTTGTTGAATTCCTACTTCTACCGAATAGTTTTGCACTTTCAATCCGATTCTACAGTTTTTGACACGAAAAGAAATGTTTCACACAATGCAGGTCCAATGCTGACGACAAGAAAAAGGATCAAACAAGTCCATAGTACGTTAAATTTGTTCGCACAACTATTTGAATAGAATCTCGGATGTAAGAAGAGCAATAACTTTTAATTCATAACCCTAATAGTCTTCAGGAGAAATAATTCATGACTTCTTTTAGCATCTATGGTGTACTATTCATATGTTCTTGTTCTAGAATTAAACTATAGTTGCTTATAAATATAAACTTTCTAGAAGTGTAACAATACGAAACATAAACAGAGAAGATCATTGGAAAAGATATTTTCTAATTGAAATAACTGATATTCTCTATATTTCTTTCAGCCAGCTCACTCAGTGTTGCCCTCCTAAATTCTTAGGGTGAATAATGTTTCACAAATATTCATGAATAGAATCTTTCTAGTTTAATGAGAATGAGTTTCTCGTTTCATAAATAATAGCAACAAGCAAACAAAATTATTTCAGCTTTGACTCAAACTTTGATCTTTGTCTCATATTCATGCTGAATAGCAAGGAACTGACATTTTCTATATTGGCTATACTCTCCGATAGGTTTTTTTTATTTGAAATATTTTGTTGTTGAGACTGATGTGAGGATATTGAATCAATAAATTAAACCTTGGAAAGTTTTACTATTGGGGAAAAATCAATATTTTAAGATAAGAATAATTTTCAACAAATATTGATATTGACCG
>OENT01001134.1:0-49539 GCA_900239685.1 Rotaria macrura | reverse complement strand
ATGCTGGGGGTTTCAAACCTGCACTTTCCCCCTTGTCTTGTTATCATCATCTATTGTCAAAGTACAACTCGAAAACAGTGCGTAATGTAATTAACACGTATAGGAAAGATTTATTTAAGTGTTTTATCTATTTTCGTAGACTTTGTTATTCATAGAAGAAAAGTGTATCAATCTATAGCCACTGATAACGTGCTACTGTAAACAAGCGCTATGGATATCCGTTGATGATTATTAAGATCGCCGGAAACGGCGTCTCAAACGGAAGATTACTGTCTTCATTTTCGTTGTAATCAATCATACCGTTTTCCAAGTCACTCATAACCCAGATGTCTTCGACCTGAGTTGCATTAATTATCAAGCGAAAGAGTACAGAGACAGTTACGATATGGAAGTACTTATCTCTAGTCTTACATTGGTTGTCTATGTTTATCACTTGAACAAATCATTTCTTCGTCTATATTTTCTATGCAAAAGTTTTTAGTTTGATTGAATAATGATTTATTTGGAATGCTTGATTTCTAAAATCATATTCTCTAAAGGTACTCAATGTTTTCAAAGAAATTCTTTTTTCCGCATGTTAGAAAAATTAATTCACGAGATAATTAAGGTAGATTCGAAGTCATACACTGTAAGTTAGAATTGACTACCAATTTAAAGATATCACAAGTTGAAACTTAGCTTAGCTAAAGTTGTCGTTCATCACCTGAGCATTTGAGTGATTTCATTGTAAACAGATTTATCCTTTTCATAATGTTGAAGAGTTAGATTATTTTCTTAGTTTGAGTGTTCATTATAAAAACAATGAGTGCATATTGGAGCAACTTCAGATTGAAATATTGCTACTCTAGATTTGTTGAGTGAATTTGAAAAAACCAAAGACAACATTAAAATTTTCGTTGGAAGTTCCACACATTGGCGAAATTCTTTCAGAATGTTTTTAATCGAATAATAGCAGCCGTGGGATGGATAGATTTAACAGAACGAAGTGTTAACTAAAGAAAAGCGAGTTCGCAGTTTTATTATTGTTACAGATGGAAAGTATTGACAAGAGAGAGAGAAAAGCGAAACAAACAAGATTTATTCGAGTTTATAAAGTTTAAGAGCCGATGGTTTTTCAGTTCTGATAGCCATATACGAACCGTTGGGCGCAATACAAATATTTCGAATATTTCTGATTTTTGTGTCTTTCATTAATTTCGTTTTTCCTTGTTGATCGACTAACCAAAGTTTATTCGTGTGCCAATTAACAAATAACCAACGTTGATCATGGAGTGGTATAAGCATTGAGAAAAACTTATGTTGATTTTCTCCTGCATCCATTGGAGTACCACGTCGTATTCTCTTCATATCCCGCGACATTATATCCAATCGCCATTTTAAATCATCCTGCTGCATTATTGATAAACAAAAAAATTGTGAATCACACCGAACATCACGCATTCCAATGTCTTTTGCTTCACAACAATCAGATTTAGCATAACGTTTTTGTAGCGACCATTGAGATGTCGCTGAGACACGATATTGGTCCATGTGAACACCTTTGTGATAATTTATGTATATATCACGTTCAAATGTTGTTAGCGATGCTAAAACATGCGATCGATCTAGCGGTTGTATTGCATCAATTTTAATCGGAAGATTTGGTTGAGGTTTCGTTGGATCGTATAAATATACCGAATGAATTGTTAATATAACAAAGACAGATAATGATGACATCCAACACATGTCAACAAGGATGCCTAAAGAAAAATCAAGATTATGCTTTAAGTTGCGTACAAAAGCTACACTAGAGTTTTGACAAAGTCGAACATGACATGTCTACTGTTTCGCATCATCCCTTTAAAGTTATTCAATCTATTTAGTCAGACATTGTTACTTTTCGATTTCTGTACCGCTACAACGAGGAAGTAGTTATGTAATTCATAATTGTAACATCATATTGAATACGGTCTGTGATACTTTCCCAAGAAGAGTCTCGTTTCCTCTTTTCAACCCAATTCGAGACTATTGTCTTACACATGTTTACTTGGAATACAGATGGCTAGATTCCGATATGAGATCGAAAAAATACATTGAACATTACAACTACAACAAATAATTCTTTCTTGAGATACGCTAGATTTTCAAACTTTAGCAATGGGCTTGTCGTCAAACTTGATCTCAGATCGAAATCTGGTAATTTCACTTGTAAGCAAACAACCATCAGGTAGGCCAGAAGTTTAGTCAATCATTCATATCTCTTCTGGACTAACGGATAACCGAGTGGAATTCCTTTTCGGTGTCCTTAGTCTCATTGAAATCTATTTTGCAATCAAATACTCAGAATCAGTTGGCAAACTTTCTTTATAAGATGATATTTGAGCATAGATTCTCGCTCAATATGTGCACTAGGAATCCAAGTGGTATGTATTTCAAACTATTTTGGGAGCTTATTGAAAAATTTCGTTCGCTGGTAAACACCATAGATTCGACTTCTTACGTGTACTATGTAACAAAGCATTGCGTGTTTATACTTTTTGAACTTACTTGTTTTTCTTGTATATTTATAATATTTAAAGAAGTCGATAATAGACACACATCTTTTGAAACAATCCAATACGATAGTGCTGACTTTTTCTAAGCTTTCGCTTCGATAACGTTGTGTATTTTGATGATATGTAAAACAGATTCTTTTACTGGTCACACTATCATTAGTCAATATCTGATTCAGGCATTCAATATTTGAACTCCTACCGATTCGACAATTAACTATAGCAAAAGTACTCATAGAAGCCTAAACGAGTACAATTTTTCGGATCGAATTCAATCTATGTCATTAAATTTTCAACAGATTATTTTACTAATGCAAAAATGTGATGAGCTCACGTATTTCATAGCTGTCAAAGGAAAGTTCTAGTCGTTTCTTGACATATTGAATTTTCAAAAAACAAACTTGATATTTCATTGAATGTCCGTTGTAATCGGATATACTTTTGAAATTCAATATCTCGCTCGAGAAAAGTTTTAGCATTTCCTGACGATCATTGAAATAACCAATAGACTAAATTTCAGATTGCAAGTTTTTCAATGATTTATAAATCAACAACGTGTTCGTTGTTTGACCAGCACTTTCTTCTAGCACTGCTATGAGTTCATTGGATACATGCCCTCTCGTGTCATTACTTTGTTAGTTAACAATTACAGTACTTTTCATGCTTTATTTCTCGTCTGATATATGAAATAGTATACTTCCAAGAATGAAGCAAAGATCCAAATACTGAAGTTCGAACCTGAAAAGTGTTCCTTTGCCGAATGTTATGAACTGACATATGCTAATTGTCAATGCATATCTTCTATACGTCGAAGATTTATACAGAGTAGAAGTTTCGAGGAAAACATTGATTTTTATGACTTGTGAGGAAACAAAAAAATGAAAAATGAAGTCTTGACTAGCAATGGTCTCTTCAGAATAACATCCGATGTGTCCGAGACAGGGACAAGTACACCCAAACACACTCACCATAGTCATTATCATTCCATTGAAATTCATTTAATTTTTTATGATAATCAAATAAGAGTAATTTACGATTATCATGAAGAAGAATATGAGTATTCGAAAGTGTTAACGTTGACGAGTTTGTTTCTAACGTGTAGTTTTTGACTGGTTCAGGATTTATCGAAAATAAGTCAACAATATCAATCGAATTCGGTTTCCGTTTCTTTTTAGCAGGCGATTCCGCAGTTTCTTCTTTTTTGTTATCATCATCGCTTATTTCTTCTAGAAGATCTTTTCCACGATCAGACAAATGACTTGACAATGCTGCTTTTGTTATTTTTATTGGAATCGACAAAGTTTTTATGTCAGGCAACTGCAAACGAATCCATTGACGATCACGCATCATGGTGCATTCAGATTTCATATGACATAACAAATTCTAAATCATGAAAATATCATTTATTTTAAATGAGTGTAAACCTTTGCCATGTTCAATCCTTTCGCGGCCGACATGATATTCGTCTATGTTGTCGATACTATAAGCTAATGGGATAGATTTAAATCTTCTTTACGTCCTGCAATCGACTTGGACACTCGACAACTAACTCATTCTTGGCATGCCAGAATATCTTTACTGTTTGCAAGCTTATATATATCAAAGAAACGCACAACAGTGCAACTCTGAAAACAACAATATACCTTTCTAGACTGACAGTCATGTGAAAATCATTTTCATCAGTAACCAGCACACAAATGTCGCAAATGATCGATTGAATGTTAAAATCTGACAAATATTAAATCAATCGACATTCATTTTTCTACCGTTTTTGAAAGTAACCAAACGGTTTATTATTTCAGAAAAACTTAAAATTTTACTGCTGCATTCCACCTGTGAAAGCATCAGATCCGCCCCAATCTCCTTTATAGATCGGTCAACTCAACGCATGTGTGGAAACCATCGAATTACAACTGTGTTGAGATCAGATTGTATGCGAATCGGAAACGTTTGTCAACGCAATCCCTTCGGGTGGATATGCGAGTTTGAACTCATAAGAGTGCTTTGTCGATTCTTACCGCGTAATCGTGGTTTCAACGGTATCTCGGAAGAAAATGATCTCTCTGTCAAACTTTTACATTCTCAATTTTAATCGGAAACTCATGTTTTGCGAAGATATATTTCCAAAAACAGATGTGATTTTTCATCAGGTTCTCCTAAGAGAATTATTAATGTCATAGATTCGATCGATTTGCAACATTAAACAACGTGTATATCTCTTGACGTAATAAACTAGAACTGTTCGAACTTGTACAATCAACTAATATTTTCACTGTCACTGATCATGAAAAATTTTCGATCGGAAATTTGCCGTTGGTATTCCAACAGATACAAAGCTGTTCGCTGGTGGGAAAAGGTCTTGACATTTACAAAGGCTTTATTATCAATCATACTTTTCTCTTGAAGGTTTATTTTGAAAATACCATTCGATTTTATGACATCAGTGCGATGTGGTAGTGAGTAATGAAAACAGAATAATGACTTTAACAATTGGTTACAGTCGCTTTGACATTTAAAAACTCACCTTTTCTTCTCAATACTTAGTACAAAACTCTTTGACCGAGTGTTGTTTGTTGTCTGTTAATCAAAACTTGACAAAAATTACTTCTCATGAACAACCGGATAAAAAATGGACGTATTTCATACATAAGCTAAATCTTAATTCTTGGTCGCGTTTTTAATGATTTATTCTAGCATCAGCAAATTATATTTTCCAATTCATAATTTCTTAGAGTATAGAGACCTTATTTTCACAATCAGTGAAAGGTTTCAATCGACATATGATTATTATTTGAGACACATCATTGCCAATTTAAGTGTACTCAGTAATAATCGTTCGCAATAGCTGTCTTAGACAAGTAAAATTGTACTTGGCTAAATTTTACGAGATGCGTCTTCGCATCAATCAAAACATCTTTTTATTCAACGACATTTGCTCCTATGAATTTTAGCTTCATTAACTTAGACTGAGAAAAAAAACGTATAACAGTTAGAGTTCTACTCATAATTGTCTCTCGAAAGATTTATCTCTGAGGATTCCTTGTTCAACAAACAAAAGGTACATAGAACTGCTGATTGGTAATCTGTAATTCAAATGCTACACGAATGATTGAAATAAAATAGACAAACCTGCATTTTATCAACTTTTTCCGAGTCCGGTGCTGGATCATCCAAAATTTTACTAATTCTTGGCATAATACGAGTTTTGAGTTGTTCCATCATTTTTTGTTTAAATTTTTCTGATTCAGGACAAACATCTTGAGTATAAACTTGAGCTAGATCTGCTAGCCGTTGCGAATAGATTTGTCCAAGATGTCCGATAGCTGCGGAATGCCATGATTCCAGTTCCTGTTGACAATTCGTATGGATATTAGAGAAAGTCAGTCTCTCTAACGCACGTAATTCTTCTTGAGCTATGTCGGACAACTCAAGTAAAGCTTCTGATGACCAAACACCATCATTACTTTCTTTTTGTTTTGACTCAAATGACATTTCTCAAGAAAATGTCGTTTTTTTCGATGTTGACGAATTGTTCAATGATGATGAGACAGAATGAATTACCGCTCAAACAAAGAAACATTGTTCATCAACCATGTTTAATATGAGAAATATTCTAATAGAGGCAAACAGACATGATGCATAAATATGTTTGATGTCGCCACAATCGTTTATTCTAATTGGAAAAAAATCTTTGATTGTCAAAACGAACGCAAAACATGATTGTAAGGAAGATTAAACGAATATAGTTTTGATATAAATTGAGAAAATAAAAAGCAAATGAGTATTTATTCATCCACAGAATCAAACTGGAATCCAACAAAAAAACATCCACTTTCATCAAATGGAGATTATTCATCTCCCACGAAACGTTCTCGACCTTCTCTTTCACAACGTTTAGGTCTTGTCGATGATTCGGATCCATCTGACGATGAACCTTATAGTCCAACTGATAATAATTCATTCGAAACCCAACAAAGAATTATTCGACAACCACAAGCATCTCTTAGAGAATCTACATTAATATCAAGTGGACAACCATCGAAAGCTATTCTAGAATTACTCAAAGAAGATGATGAAGATGATGATGAAGAAGAAGAAGAGGAGGAAGAAGAAGAAGAGGAGGAAGAAGAAGAAGATGTATTAAGTTTTGATTCTATTTCATTTGACTTATTTCACTGGATATTTTTAGGAAGAAGCTTATAGTCCATCACAATTAGATCCAGCTACAATGGACGAAGTTAGTCATCAATTAAAAGGACTTCATGAATCCTTGCATACAATTCCTATCTCTGTTTCTCAACCAGCCAATTATGTTCCACCGTCATCGTTAAATATTCATCAGCAAGATATGGATTATCGAGAAAAACAGAAATCGAAGTAAATTTCGTTTTTTATCTTCTTTTGAACAAATTACATTCTGCTTTGTTTTCTTTGATGAATTTCAGTGATAATTTAACAAAACATGAATTAAATCAAAACACTTGTCGTATAATTCCAATCCATGGTGAATGCTCAGGTGTCGACCCACGTCTTCGTATTCATTCAGCTCGTCTTCGTTCAAAAGTGCGTCAATTAGTTTTAGAACGTCTTTCAACCAATGACTTAATCGATCGCAATGAAGTTGTCGAAGAACTCGATCATCTTGTTGAATCACATGGACGACGACTTTATTGGTATAGAGTTATTTGTTTTCTACAAAATATATCCCTGACGAATAATACGCCTAAACAAATCCATTACTATTTAAAAGAAGTATCGAAGTTGCTTGTTTTAACACCAAACATCTCAAAGATCTTGAAAATAAAACAAAAGTATCCGAAGCCAATACCGATCGACTCTTCTGAAACGCAAACCATCGATGATCCAAGATCGAAAGCATTCGCAATGAATCACATTCATCTCAAGCCTCTGCGCTACAAATGATTCACGTGTTTCGATCCTGTTTTCAATAAAACGAGAAAAGAAATCAGAAAATTCTACCGAGATAAACAAGGTTTTTATTATTCTTTCTATAAACAATGAAATGATTGAATTTTATTTCTTGTATATTAGTTTATTTTTTATCTCTAACGATGGTTTAGAGGATAGATTTCAAACTTATTACTTCTTTTTTTAAAGGAACTTTGTTGTTTTTTTGCAAATAAACAATATGACTTTATCTGAGTTTTAGTTCAGTGAATTAAACTTATTTCATATTTAGTTTCTGTTTTTCTGTCATGACTTTCGTTTTCATTGCATTCGTGCATTTAGCACCCACGATCAATACAAAATCATATCAATTCAACACTTCTGATCATTTATGTCATATTCAAATGTGATTTTTGTTTTTACTAATAAACTGAAATAAAAACTTCGAAGATAGTGTCGTTCGTCCAAGTTCGCCTCAATTCCAGTTCGATAAAAAAAAGCATCCTCCTCATCTAATACCAAGTCACGTGGCATTGTTCTTTGATTTGTCTTTTCACGTCAAAATAGTATTCGTGCCTATTGAATTATAGCCGAACTAGAATGAGTTGTGAAACGCTTTTACGATTCGTAAATTAGCCTATTAAAATTAATTACTATCAACTGACACCGTATGTCACAGGTTGAAATAAGTTCTTTGTCTGTGAATTTATCCTTGAAGAATCATGTTTATTAAACATTCTTCTCTTAACTGTCTTCATGAGCAGTTGTGTGAAGAACATGTTCCGTGACAAGGCTTCGCATCCATGGATGAACTAATTGATTTCATTCATAATGCACAACTTGTAATTAGACGCATGAGTTTCCTGTTAGTCAGAATAACTATATAAAGTATGAAAACTATCTTCGATGTACATGACATGTAATTGATTTTAGTCTTAAATTGAATAGTGAGCGCATCGAGTGTCGGTCAACATTTTATTGTTTGGTCGGGAAACGTTTGAGAAACATTTCATCTGAAAACAGAGTTGAACACGCTATGTATTGGTGCATAAGTATGTTTGAATAACTATTGGTTTTAATAATGAAACAATCAACGTGCCAATGGTGAATAAGTGCTCTATGAATTTCAATTTTTCTTCACATAAAATATTCTGTTGACAATTTAAAAATGTATCAAAAGATGCAGCAAGGCGTGCAAACGCAGGTAACGCACAGACTTTTTTTTCGACTTCGAACGTCTCTATCTGTAGAATGGTAAAAGGAAAAGACGTCATTTTTAAGAAATATGTAAGCAAACAAATTCTATTAAACTTGAAAATTCGAGCCTCAACTGTTTTGTTGCTTCGATTTTATGAGGAAAAAGCTGGTCAGTAGCGCCCAAACAAAGACGATCCTCCATTCTCGGGTCATACAGAAGGAGTGATGAATCCTGCCAGCTAATCCATGTTCATGGATTTTGTGACACATAGTTTTATAGCTGAAAGGCAGGGTTATCTTCTGATCTAGAGAAAACATCGATGGCTTGAAAAATGAGTGAACTATTGGCAAAACATGAAGTAACACACACAGCCATGAGTTATCCAAACTATTTTCACGGGTCTGAAATGATTGTTTCCCATTTGCCAATATCAATTGGGATATCAAAGTAACAATGCTCATTTTTATTTCAAGCTACCAGTACTATTTTAAATGTTAAAAATGTTCCCATTAATGAAATATGGCAAGAGAAAAAAGAACCTTTCCAAACTAATCATTTAGTCTCGTATCAATTAAAAACAAACGAGATAGTTCAACGTAGGATCGACGAAAACCTACATAACAACTATAAATGACTCAGATCTGTTGTTTCATCTCGGGAAATCTGAACGCTCAACTTCAATCATGCCCGTTGACTGTTAGTCATTTTGGTTGAAGAGCTATTCGAAAATCTATCAAGTAAGGTTTACTTTATTTAATATTGTGCTTTTTCTATTCAAAAATGAACCATAAAAGTTCGGAAACACCACTCGCAGCATCAATATTCGATTTTTTCGATTTTGAAGAACACTCGCCATTATGCAGAAAAACCGTTTCGAGAGAATTGAGGACCTTTCGACACAGAATCTTTATCGTGCATTGGCTTGACCGATAGTTTCCAGACACAATATTTATTAAGTTTTGATCTTTTCGTAAGCATTTGAGACCTTTGAAAAGTTATTGATTGAAAACAAAGATTTTGTGCTCTTCCAGAATATGCACTCAAGAAGTTTCTTTTCTGTGAGCAATGAAGATATTTTAGAACGACCGTATTGTACAGTTTAGATAGAAATATTCCCCTGCATGTTCTATTCGTTACTGAAACTCCACAGTGTGGAGTCCACACTGTTGCCTTGGGTCCTATAATAGATTGCAGAGCGGTTTCTGCTCTACAGTATTACTGAATAATAAAAAATATTTTAAAAACAGTTTTGTAAAGAAATTGACGAGGCTAGTAAATGAATGCTTGCTCGCCATACAAGCGATATCGTTTGAAGATATTGAAAGGTCCTCTCATGGCTCTCATAGAACAACAAACTTAAAATTTCTTAACCTTGGTTTGAAAAGATTATGAATCTCTGATTCCATTCAACGACTTCTCACTTATCTCGAATACTTTCGAATGAGTGAATAATGAACAAACATGTTGCCGAATAACTTTCCGCGCGGACGTCAGCACATTTTTGTAATGCAATATCTGTCGAGAGAAGCAGGTGAAACTGAACAAAACTGTATAATTTTTGTTTTTAGAACCATTGATCTTTACGCGACTCTTTTTCTATTCGATATTTCACAATTAACTTACGATTGTGTGAATCATTGAAAACATGGAGTTTCAAAACTTCGAAAGGCGATTTCTTTAAGGGATCGAGTAGATTGTATGCAACAAAAGACTCGGGAGGCTGTTTGTGCCATGTGCTGCTCATGACATACAACGTTCTAAAGATGTTTTAACCGCAATAAGCCAAACATCTACATAGGAATCGCTGCTATAAGTATGGATAGAAGATGAAAACATTGTCTAATTCGAAGTAGGGGTGCAACAAATCTTGAATGGATTTGGGATTTGTCACCAAATCTCTGAGATTTGGACTTGGATTTGGTTTTGGTTTCTGGATTTGGGGTATGGTTAGAACTGAGTTTCTAGCTGGGGATTTCGTCTAAATTTGGATCAATGGATTGTTTATATTAACTTTTTCAGCTTAGATTTGGGATTCCGGATTGGTGATACGTTTGGGATTTGGGTTTGTTTCTTAGATTTGGATTTGGACTTGGGATTTGTTTTCGATCTAATATCAGTCAAATTTTGTAGTCGTGCTACATTCAAACCAAATCTCAATCCCAAATCCAAATCCCAAACCCAAATGCTACCCAAATCCTAACCATAATAATACATAGGAAATCCCAAATCCAAATCCAAATCTATACCAAATCGAAACAATTTTATATCAACCTCTAAGAATTGATACTCTTCTCTACCTTCTGAAACTTTATATTAAAAATTCTCATCAAATTTGTATCATTTAAGACCAAATCCAAACCCAAATCCAAATCTATTTGCACCAAATCTCAAGGCCTTGGATTTGTTGCACCCCTAATTCGAAGATATTGAATCATTCAAACCGATGCAAGCTCTCATATTCGATAGCAACAACTCGACTGCACAGAACAAGTTGCTTCTCAGAGTTGTAAAGCTCAATTTTCAAAATGATTATCTAAGAGACTGACTGAAGAAAAATCACGTTATGAAAGCAGCTATTGTCAAGCAAATACTATAGAAATTCGTTCATATTTCAGTTCGCTTACCAAGAGGTTACGTTAATTAGGAAAAGGTCGACTGCAGCTTCTTCATAATTAAAAACTAACTGTTTTTCGATCATATAGCATACCAACAATGTAGCCAGTTCAATTCTGTTTCATATGAAATTTGTTTCAAAGAAATCATCTGGTTTGTCACTACTCTTCCAATTGTGGCGAGCGCTATAACTTGTGTTTCTCAGTGTATTATCTTACAAAAATAAATAGACTTCTACGTGCACGTTATCTGTGAAGCAATTAGAAGAATCAACGTTTGATTCTTGCTACGTGTTAAAATTTCTCGGTTAGGGTGGTTATTCGTTTTATGTTGAACAGAAGACAGGATCGAAATTCTCATTCGAATATCGATTAGAATCGATCCTTGAAAGAGAACAATAAAACGTATCTTAATGCTTTATCTTCCATTTTATAAATACTCTTAATGGCTCTCTTCGCAGATAGATTAAATCTAGCCAACAGTAAATCATTCAAATAAGAGGGATCACATCGATTGAGCGCCTTATTAAAATAAAATAGAATATAAGTAATAGAGTCGTGACATGAGCAGATTGATATCGATCGATTCGGAACATTATTTTTCGATTCATCACTTCAATACATTGATACGGTCTTAAACTATATAGTTGCATGTTACGCGAATTGATTTAACCGTTGAATAGAAAAACGATCAGTTGAATGCGTCTGATTTAAAGCTGCTAAGAATGCATAATCTTTGATTGCCTGACAGTTAAAGGATTATTACTTCTATGAATACAATGTGGTTCACATATCTATGCAATCAACATTGAATCATTCGACGGGGAAGTTTGCATCATCTGACAATCCATGATGAACCGTTTCTTTTTGAGCACAATCGCGGATGAATACTAGAACGATTCTCAGATGCATACGTAAGGAAAATGCGAACGTAGGAGGCGAGGGATGGTGGAGGCGGAAATCCGAGAAAATAAAAACTTTTCGATTTCTACTTTCTATGTTCGAATTTCGCCTAAAAATATCACTTCTTACGGAGTCAACAGCTGTTGAAACGCATTTCTTCAATTTAATTAGACTGCTAGCGAGATTCTTGCAAGTGTTAGTTACAGAGAGTATATTGATTATGTTCATGCAAGCTCCAGCATCATGTAGTTTAGTCAGCAACTGTCAATATCTCATCTCAATGCAACGTTTGATTTATTTACATTTATGAAGCATGATTAGCAAGTGCTTTTGTTGATATATGAAAACTCTTTGATGATCAATAGCGCTGACTAAAACGAGTATCTTTTGTTTGTGACCCCTTTGCGGTGTTTTTGCTAAAGAGATCTTTTTCCCTGTGATTATCTATCGTTTAAGAATGGTTCCAATCAAAAACTCTGATCAAATAGCAGAGCAAACGATTAAAGCAAAATGAGAACATTTCATGTTTGTTTTTACTCTCTTTATACTAATTCTTTAAATAAAATGTTTTAACCAGATAGCCTGTACGAATGCCTCATACTATTTTTTATATTGATTTTTATGTTGAGTACAAAGATATTATATAGTTAAATATCGTATTACTGTTTTGAAATATAGTTGAAATAATGCTCTTCTAATGTACAGAGCGAAGGAGAAGCAAAAATTATTACTCCAAACTATCTTAGTACGACTATTGCTTGCGCAAGAAGAGAATCTGTATCGTAAGAAATGAAGCTGTGTCGATTTACCTTCCTTCCTTCCTTCTTTACTTCTTGATATTCGACGTACAAGAAAATTTCTTCCTTCATTTCATTTAACTTTAAACAATCGAGTATTAAATTACTTCGATGTAACTTATGGTATGTATCTCAAGCATGAAATCGAATGCCTTACAAATCAAATTTTATGATCGATTACATCTGTAGACGTATGGATTTATGAGAAGGTAATGGATTTTTCTGAAAGAAAAAAAAACCGAACATTTTCATTTAAAAACTGACCGAATTCAATGCAAATCATTTTAGATAAATATAAGAGTGGTCAAATAAATCAAATCTATCTGAATGAACGACAGATTTCTTGGCAATGCAATGATAAAACGTTTTGTGCATGGAGCGCTTTTGGAATCGTATGTAATTTTTCTTCCTTTCTCTTCGATATAAATTCGAAAGCAATCTTGAGTTCGAGTATTACCTTGAAGAAAACGATGATAAATCCAAGTTTTTATACGATTCACGTGAACACAGGTTACCCATTTCCATCAGCTAGTTTTTCTTCCAGCCTTCGACATCAAATGTATTTACGATGATTGAATGAGACGAAAAAAAGAAATAATAAATAATCATCGAGCGGGTGTTTACATCCACATATTGCAAATGACTCGTGTTTTAATAGCAATCACGAGTCTATCCACTTATGATGATGATGAAGTGGAATTTCGATAGCTATTTGCCGTTGAGAAATATTTTAGTGTTTTGCTTTTATGCATGCCGATACGTTCGATGATAAAATGTATAATATGAAGAAGCACAATTTTTTATCGAGCATCTACTTATCGATGATTAATGTGAATTTCTTTAATTTTATCGAGTTATAGAAGACTTTGATTGCCATAATTGTCTTTCTTTCACTCTATGAATATCAGCTAGTCGAGAACACAAATTAAAGGGCTGCCGTTCATAATAATCATAAAGCGAGAGTAGATTGTCTTTAATCAAAGCCTTCGACGAAACCACACAAAATACTGGCTCTGGAAAATTCGTTTCAGAATGTCGAATACGGATTTTATGAGCGAGAGAAAAACGGACTTACTAGTTCATTTATTGACGACAATAACTCGACACTACAGAGATTAATTTAAAACTTCTACTTGTGAATACTTTCGATAAGAAGAATATTAGTTCGAAATCGGATTTTTTCCAACGAGAAAATATTCAACTATCGAGTCATTTCTTCATAGAACCAACGAAATTTCAGCCTATAGATTGTGCTCATTCTCAATACGCGTATGAAGATTTCTACCCGAGCCTGCCAGTATTTTACTGCGATTTCAGTCGATGACATAAATTATACAAACAACTCGAATAGTCTCACACTTCCAGTTACAATTTCGATCATACGTAAATAAACGAGTTGTGTGAATATACTAAAAGTTTCAGCTCTAAGAATCCATTTGTTTTGGAGGCATGAGAATTGCTTAAATTCATCATATCTCTCAGAAAAAGCTAATTTTTTTTCCATCTTTCGATTTTAACATCAGTTTTTCGAATAGAAATCTTCGGAATGTTTCTACTACTGAAGTAGTATGTCGATGTCGAATCGAAATTTCAACTATCAGTATTGTCGATAGCTTGTAATCCAGTGGGTTTCTATGAAAAACGTGAATCGGCAACTTAAAATACTCCCTCATCAAAGGGCTACCTTTTATTAGTTTTCAAGAACGTCAACGAAAATGTTTCTAATTAACAGTTTGATTTACTCAGAATTATTAGTAAAGTCAAATTCGACGATTTCTTTTTCGACTAATGATCATCTGAATATTGTTTAGATCTTCATAAATATATATTCGCAAACAAGTAGAATGACAGAATTATGCCTGTTATTCCTATCGACATAACAGATCGCATGTCGAATCACTGCAAAGAAACGAGCAGCACGTCCAACTAGAACAAATGGAGCAGTAGAGCTAGTGATAGTCTCTTGTTTTCGCTTCACTACTGACTGCATCGATAGTTCTGCTGGTTGCTTATTTTCAAAATGAACCAATTATATTCATAACTAAGTTTATAAGGTTTCTTTTATAGAAAGAAAATGAACCGACCATTTGTTTTACAGGAACTAACATAGAAGATCTCTTGAGCAGACATTTAGTTCAATGATTAAAATTGTTTCTCTTGGAAAAACAACTAATTGTTTTTCTCTGTTGCTAAACATTTCCACGTGTCATTAGTCAGGATGTTATTGTTTGCATTCAATTGATTCATACGTATGAATGCTTGGCACGGTCATTGACACAAATATTGTAAAAATTAAAATGCCACACAGATATCACAGCTTTGATTTAAGAGTTATAGTTGTCATAAAATTGGTCTCGAGAGAAAAATGATTCTGTCACTCTGTATATGTTGAATGTTGATTACCGAGTAAATAAAGGTGGAATATAACTCGAATGAACCCTTGTGTAGAAGAAAAATAGTTTCAATTAAAAATGATTTAGAAAACTTGTCATTCGTTTGTCTCCGAATGAGTTTAATGCAGTAAAAGTTGACTGTTGGTATACTTATGATTATCTGAAAGTCTTTTAAGAAAATAATTTAGGTAAATGATTGACAGAGTAAACTAAAAGTTTTATTTTTCTTCGCCGAGAACGATTTGAATAACGACTTGATTTGAGTCTTTCTGTTCTTCGTCTATTTTGTGTACATAAGAAACGATCGGCACCGTCGTGTAAACTGTAGGTGGGTGAGGACTGCTTGAATATCTTCGTTCCATTCGCGTTTTTACATTAAAGAGAACTATATAAATGTAAAGGAAAGGAGAAAAAAAAAGAAACTACGCTTATTATGATTTTTTTTAAAAGAACGTCTGTTTTCCTTTCACTTGCCCGTTGTAAGGGTGACGACGACGACAACGACGACAACGGTGACGGCGCAGAATATTGTCACATAACTTATACATCATGAATATAAATCATATGCAACGGTCAATGTATCAAGGTAGAGCAATCATCATAAATTTCTCTTAGATTTACAATAGAATCTTCCGCTTTTTCCTATCTCAATTTATCGAATTTCACAGATTAATCAAAGTCTTGTTGACATATCGATTTTCTTATCGATGTTACAAGAAAAGGTCGATTAACAAAACGAATTGTGAGACGAGACGATTTTCTTATTTCTCCTAACGGATTCGGTAGCATGGAAATCCGACAAGAAGCTACTCTTAAGATCACTATTACACAGTCAGTTATAATAGAAGTTAATTTCTTCATGTCTGTGTTAAGAATCATGAAGAAAAAAATTCAGAGTTTTCACTTAAGATCAAAATTTCATTGGCATATTGCAGATGTTTCAACTGGACCGTACTATTCATTTGTAGACAAACAATAGAGCTCATACTTGTTTCCATAAGAAGAAGAAGAAGAAGAAGAAAATTAATCACACATAATCTGTTCTTTCTTTTAAAAGAGAATGAGCTAAGATGAGCTTCGACGTCGATAAATTCAATTCCATAGAAACACAATGAATCATCGGATCTTTCACCAGAAAATCAATGAACTTCATCGAACAGATTAGTTGTTCCCATTTGATTCATGCACATTCGAATGTTAGAAAAAAAAAAATTTATTTCGTTTGTGACGAATTGAAAAACCGTAATTTCTACTAGCAGCATGTGTGATGGTTTTAGTTTCGGTCTCATCGAAATCATTCTTAGTTATTATTAAGTCGTATCAAAATGCAATCACTAGCAGCTGGATGATGAGAAGAAATCTGTCGATTTTGTCTTGAGTATGTTTGGTTGTTGCTTCTAAGAAAATTAGAATAGAAAACACGTTATTATCATATCAAATGACATTCGAAAAGAAACTCTTTTAATCATGATTATACTCTCACCAAGGTTAGAAATCTCTTATTCCATTCATAATTTTAAGACAAGGAGATGTTCTCTGCTATTAGGATTTCATTTGATAGTTGTTCGTTGCTTGTCTGACATTATAATTATTCTATATGTTAATATGATTTACTTTTGAATACTAATCAACATTGTGGAAGATTCATGTAAATGAGAAGTTCACTTCTATTTATACTGTGTCTAATATAGATTATATATTTTGGAAAAGCTTTCAGCACAAGTAGAAAGCTAGTAAACTGAATCTTTGTTGGCTGATTTGCCTCGAAGAACATAAAGCATTTTATACGAACCTCTTCTGGTGAGACAGAGAAGAGTTTTGAAAGCATGTTTAAATTATTTTCTCTACAAGATTCGTCGTGTCTATTCAGACAATAGTAAATGAAGTCTTTGTTCTTTATATACATAAATATAACACTTCTTTAGATAACGTTAGAAAATGTATGTCGATCTTCTAGGACATTTGAAGTTTTTGTTTTAGCGTTAGATTCATGAATTCTATAAATAAACGTTTATTTTTTCTATGAATAGCATAGGCGAAAAATTATCGTGGAAAGCATTGTCAGCTAGTTTCCTTATGAAAAATTGTCTTCTTCAGTATATTTACGGAAATTTGATGGCGCAAATGGCTACCTGCAGTACTTCTGAGTTTAGGTTACAAAAATCTAACAGAAAGTTTGAATAACTCATTTGAATATCTTTCGACATATTCTTGGCCGCTTGATTAGTATTCAATCGAATACCAGCGAACCATTTCTCGACTGATTCCATTTTATGTAAAATAGATTCACCAGTCGACTTACTCTCCCTCTTTTCTATCAATCAATCAACTTGTTCAATTATTCACTAATGATTTACTATTTTTATGACATTTTATCAGTATGTACTACACTCAATAAATAGTTTTATGAAATTTCTGCATTGTACTGGAAGAAAATCGTACGTTACGTTTTATCATAAAGTCGTGGTATTAAGAGATTCCTACAACGAGCACCAATCTTAATTGCGTAATCGCACAAATAAATATTTTGTTTTCTTCTTATTTATCTTGAAAACTTATTTATCCTGAAAAAAAGAAGTGCCTTCGGATTTTATGATGACAAAGAAAATCAAAGTGAACTTGCACATGATAGAATTCGAGGAAGAAAATAGTCTTGTGGCCTTCTACTTTTGAAATAGATTTGTGTTAATCGATTGCTTTCTCGGTTAAAACTTAACCTGTGAACTGCTCAAGAATGTGTTCCTACCAATGAGTTTCCTTCAATTCAAAACTCTTCCTTCTTTCCTTAGAAAAGCTTTTTCTACTCATTGAATTCCATTGCATTCTAGGTTGCTCATTAACGTTTTTCGTCCACGTGCATAATCGTGAGGCACAATCGGCATTGAAAGATTCTCGTGATTGACTTTCATTTAGCCTATTGCTACACCGTAATAAGTTATTCGAGTTTGTCAACTTGACATCAACTTTTACTTTAATGACTATGATATCCTTCCTCAGATCATTAGCACGTTCAGCAAAGAAACGTGCACGCAAATAGTTCATATATGATAAGGTAACTATCATGAATAAAAGTAAAAGTAAATTATTCTCATGTCATTATCCCTAAGATCAGAGTAGAAGAACCTGTTGCATCAGATAATGATTCTCGTACAGTTACACGAACACTTCATTAAGTTCAAGCAGTGAAGCTTTATTTTGCGAATACCGATCCACTCATAGGTCCACAAGAAAATAAATTTATCTTGATCTAACTTTTCCTTATGAATACATACCAGGTTTATCCTTTCGTCCTTGTAGTATCTTTAGCTGCTTAAGTACCGAGGATTACTAAAAGGGCTAATGGAACTAAAGGGAGTAAAGGGACTACAAAGACTAAAGGGACTAAAGGACAAGCCTGTTTTATATTTGTAAGGAAAAGTGAAACCAGGATACATTAAATTTCTTGTGACCCCTCTCTTCGAAAACAAAAAGTATAAGCATTGCTTATTTGTTACATAAGGAGATTTCACTTGTCTGCATTCTAATTTCCCTGAATTTGACAATGTTCACATGTGTTAATCAACGATAGTAATTAAATGTTTATTAAAAACACTTTTATTAAAATGAAGAAAGAATATTTCGACTACAGCTCTTAGATTCCGCTTGAAACGAATGAAAAAACAATTGAAACCAGAACGAATGATTCATGTCATGAATCGATCATATGTCTATGTTCGCTTGTTTTTTCTATTTTAGAATGAACAGAATCAATATTGCTTAGTACTCTTCTACGGGAAGTTAGTTGGAAAGAAAAAGAGACAGAGCTGTAATTTGAGTAATGAATTATAACAGCGATAAACTGACACGCACTTCTACTTACTGTCAACCCGGAAGATATAACTAAACAGAGCAACTTGTCATCACAACTTCCTGTCAAACGAACATGTAAACTCGCATCTATTATTTAACTACATGATTTTAATATTAAAGACGCTCATTAAGAAGTTTCTCTTAGACGATTGATATGTTCTACTGATAATTAATCAGCAGAAAAACTTCGAATCGGACAGATCTCTTTTTCTATCACTTGCTATTATACGTTTGTTGGTTTTTCCTTCTAGACGTAATGCTGATACTATTCGATATTATCAATCTAATTGTTATACAACTATGTTGTACGTAAATATCCTAGAGGAACTTTAGGACTTACGCGATATTGGTTTTTCTAATGAAGCGCTAAATTACAAATTAAGTTTTCGTTCTTTTGAAGAAAACGACTTCTTCGCCTTCAGTGTTCTCATTTTCATTTATTCATTCATGGATTTATACACTAATAACTTCGTCTACATAAATATGGAAGAACATGGTTCTTTTGTATAACTCAAGTAGATTTCAACATTTTTACAGTATTTAATTCCACCGAGCGCTAATTTCATTTAACTGAATAGATTATGCCACCGGAAAAATTCTTTTTTTCTTTATGAGTAGAAAGAGAAATCGACAGATTCAAACAAAATTACTTACTCATAACTAACACATCCTCAATGAACCAGGCAAAGCTCGGAGGTAAATCAGCGTTTGTGAAAGAAACTAACACTAGACAAGAACAAACATAGACTAGACTGAATTTCAAGTTAAACATCGAAGGACATAGATTAGTATACTCACGTTCTATTCAGTTCATTTGTTTTTCTATGAGAAACCCAATTTAACGTTTTTTTTATTCTCTCGATAATAGAAAAAGTCTCAATGCGAAGCCTTTATGTGAAACATCATGTGTCACACTATAGACTGGGAAGTACTGGTTTTGACTTTGTTCTCTAACATTAATAAACCAAATATAGAACATATACACAATAAGCTTTGAAAGATTCCAGGGTTGTTCACATATCAGTCGTAGTCTCGTTTAGAATTTTTTTCTTTCCATGGCAGAATAGTGCGTGCAAGACATCGTTTCTCCGTTCTATTCGAATCCTAGGCACACGTACTCGATGAACATTGATCAATATCTCCCATAGTTTCTGACTGCAGAAGAACATATCTAAGGAAATAAATTAAAGCACTATTTTATGACTAGTTGTCATACCCTTATGTTGAAGAACTAACAAATCGGAAATGCTTACGGTACAGAGAGTCTCTCAGGAGAGTAATGAAAGCAAACCATAGATTTCCTCGCCGTTCTATCCTCTTCCAATAAAACAAAGTGATCTTTTTCTTTCTGCAATAGTTTTCGTGCGAACACATATATCGTCGCCCGTATCTTGATTGATATTAATGCTGAAGACGTCTCGATGTCTTTATTTTCTTTTGCGAAGGCTAGGATGAAGCTCATTGTTTAAATTGTATGACGATTTGCACGACGAAATGTCAATACAAGCTTTTTAGTTGGGTACTATTTCATGATCAACCCCATGGGCGTGAATTCAATTCAAAGCAAATGAATGCGTTCAACGAAGACAAGAAAGTGAGTCCAGCGTATGAAGTACAACGTATAAAATGTTTAAAAATTTTGAAACCTCGGATTTATATCCGACTGTTACGTGTACTGTAAAAAGTAAATAATTATGGACGGCATATTGGTTTCGACCAAATTGTCTACAACATCATCTTGGAGAGTAGTAGAAATAGTGGTCAACTGGCTCACGTTGACGAACTTCATTCAAATGAACTTAACTTGAAGTTATTCTAGATGCTATAATATGGGTGGATCCATAAACTCTCAATGCCTACTATATAGAAATATTCATGGGATAGTCCTTAAGGACCGCTTAGTGCTCTTATGTAATAGAACTTGAGGAACGTTTGGTACTCATATTGTGAAGGACTTGAGGACCTATGAGTATCTCATAGAATAGGCCTTGAGGGCTTGTGAATTCCGCATAACACATTAAAGGAGTCATAGATATCGAGCCTGGGATGTCCCTAATCAATTCTGAAGATGGCATGAATTGCTTTTCATGATGATCAAATCATAGAGCCGGACTATTTCAAAAGATTAAGTTCCTTCCCTGCCAAACATTTGGATCCTCTCTACTAAACTTTTATCGCTCTATCTGATGATAGCGGTAGATATGTCAAATCCAGCCATGAAATGTGCAGGATTTCACAGGATTTGATCGAAAAACGTGAATTTTCGGTCAAATCCTGTATATGTTATAGTTGGATTTGACGTACCTGCCACTAGCAATAGATAGAGCAATAAAAGTTGGGCAGAGAGCACCCGAATGTTTTGACAGGAGCTGGCGATCCGTGCCATCGTAAATGAGTCTTCTACATCATCTAAAAACAGGATTTGGTGCATCCCTATTGAAAAGAACCGTTCAAATGATTCAGTTTATCATACTGAATGTTTTGAACAGTTCATCGGTTCTGAATCTGAACTAGAGCTGAACTTGTCTAGAGAGACAAGTCACCATAGTATGTGTAGGTAGACATCAAAATTATCCTAGCAAGACCTTTCTATTAAAACTTGATTTTTACTGGTTTCTGCCCAACCAATAGGACTTTCCACGATGATCATTGCGACAATCGAATCCGATCAGAGCCTATAGGAATCCAATCGAATTTTTCATGAATTTCCAATAAATCAACAAACTTCTATAGGATTCCGAGTTGTAGAATGCCATTCGTATCTCTAGTGTCGAAATAACATAGAATATTCGTAGGATTCTACTGTCGGATTGTGACAGGATCCAAAACTCAGTCCTTACTATCTGCGAATGTTGGCTTCAGGTACTAATTAGTGGTCAATTAATTAACATTTTTGCCGTCGGATCCGATCGTGGATCCGTGATCTGGTATCTTGTCGAATTTTGTAGGCTACTTGGATCCGATCAGATTCAGTCGGATCCGGTATCGGATTTATTCGCCGGGGTTTGTGACATATATAGCTCAGATTTGAACTCTTCGCCTTGAATTACGCCAAGAAAGGCGTTTTTCCTAAAACTAGATTTCTATTGGTTAGAGCTCAATCAATAGGATTTCAAAGCAATTGGAGCTTAGATTCGATTTTTCCGCCGCAGAAAACTTCGAAGTATTATCTTTTTGACTGCAAGATGGAGCTTTCATTTTCGATCAATTAGAACATGGACTAAAATAGAACCAATTCTCGATTAAGTGTCTTTGTAATAGGTGACTAAGACTTTTTGTTTCCTAATGTTTTATATACCATTTTGTAGCTCGTGAAATCCTCTATCAAATTTTTTTATAATAGTATGGGATTTTATTTGATAACGATAGAAAAAGTTCTTTCACGGAAACCGATATAGGTCAGTAATCAAATAGAAAAATCACTATTTTCGCTATAACTCATCAATGGCTTGATGAATCACGCTCATCTTCAAACTCGACCGAGACATTGTTGAGACAATACCGTGTAGAAAATTTCATCAAGATCGCATTCTTCTTTCAAAAGTTATCTTGTAAAGGGCCGGACGGAGACACTGAACAATTCTAGAATGTACTCACTTTTTCACTACACAAAAGGAGGGTAGTGAAACAAATGCTCTCATAGTTGCAGAAAAAAAAGAGCAAATCGTGTTGATGCAAAATTTGCATTCTTTTCCTCTTACACGTTACCGTTGAAACCCTATTTCGTACGAATATTATTCGCAGAGAGTATGTGTGAAGGTAGGGTAAAATATTTAATCATCATCGTATGATGATTTGAGCGTACGTTTAGAAAAATAGAATCTGTTCATAGAAAAAGATTAAAAAAATTGCCTTCTCATACATCTAAGATGGACGGACGTGTCATCCGAGAGAGAGAGATTGCTGTTTCGCATAAGCCTTAACAACGAGACGTTTTAGATTCGTTTATTATCATTTCGAACAGAAAATGCACAGAATTCCATGGAGAAATCTAACTATCATATTGATTGATTTCACTTGAAATTGAACTTGGGATTTTTATTTCCAAGTTTATTAGATTTCCTAAATGAGTACTTACGTTCTATAGGTTGATATTCAAAACATTCAATTTTCTTTCTAATTCAAGTGTACATTAAAACAGCGACATTCAAACATCTTCATCAATTCGAAAGTTCCTATGAGACTATTTTGCCAAAACATTTTAATAAACCCTCTTGGTGTTACTTTGTGATAACAATACAAAAATGAAACACTTGTTTTCCCTTGCCAAATTAACAGTAAAGCTTCGATGTTTCAACTGTTTGTAGTATAGAACTATCCTTTTACTTTATTTAATACAAATTCATTATAAAATAAGCGTAAGACGATGTTTGAACTTATACTCTTGAATACAAAGATTGGAAGTAGAGAAATAGACTATAGATTCTGTCGATCGATTTCTTGCATAGTAATAAGAACTAGTCTAGAACAACGATGAGTATCGACATAATAATCAGTAGCAAAAGTTATCAACTAGGAAAACTAGAAAATCTATTTACAATATGAAATTCTTGTGTGCAGTCGATGTTGAAACGTTTGTTTTTACTTTGAAGTATTGGATGAAGCAGTATCTCGATTGTATTCCGTTCGTAACGCATTCTTTAGAACGTAGTCGTCATTTGATTGCGTCGAACCTATACTTAAGAGAATGATTGATAGCTGTCTATCAACGCTTTTATTTCATTTGAGATTATTGTAGAGGTAGAGATGATCCTATGTATACTATGAAAACTGTTTCAATCAATAATCTGTAAGGATATGATGTAATATAAGGTGCCCGCAAATTCTTTTACCAAAAAGAAGATTATATATCTCAGCAGAATCATGGTTAATCAGCGGATTTTTTCATAATCGTACAGAAAACTGCCAATTTGCCGATTTTTTATTCATTAGCAAAACGTTGAATAGTATCGCTTAAAACTACGCATTGTCAGTTATCTAAAAGATAGTAAGTCACTTTACTGCCAAAGATAAACGATAAATTTTGGGTTTCTGCAATATGATGCAATTTTCTCAACTTTTTCACAATTTCTTTGAATCATTGAGTTTTCCCAAGCCTACCTGACTTCTCAAGATCTTCACAAGATCCTCTCAAATTTTCGTTTACAGAAAATGCCTTAGGACGCAGTGACTATTTAACGTTTGGATAAGGCACTTCTCCGTAGATTCAACAGAAAAAGGAAAAGTATTTGGAAACTTGTTGACAAAACCTATCGTCAAGAGTTTTATCTGGTCATCATTTTGGTAAAAACAAGAATCTGCTTTCATCAAGAAATAACGGAACTAGGGTCAAAGTACTGGAAACGCCAAATAACACTGGCAGAAACAATGCGACATTTTCAGGATTTTGACTTTCATACTGTCATTTCTTGATGAAAATTGAAAAGTTTTTTAACCAAAATGATCAGCAGAAAAAGCTCTACAAAACAGCATTAGTGAATGTGTTCTGAGAGACGTTTCTGTTTTTTTGTGGTTGATTCATTATAGAAGCATCTGGAAAAGGAGAGGGAATTTCGGATTGAAATCAATGATACTAGTTTTCAAACGTCTTAATAAGCTGTTGCTAGATGGAAAAACGCTTCGATATTTCTTTTATAACTAGGAAAAAATCAGCTCATTCGGTCATGATACGGTGTGGATTTATAATTTTCTTTTAGATAAGGGAATTTCGGAGCATCTCGTAATTACCAAAAGGAACGACATAAGGATTCGGAGTATCAAAGATAAGAAATGAACTGAAAATTCATTTTTTGAAGTATGAGATAATAATCGTTTTTTAATGGAAATAGAACTAAGTGTGACGATTTCTGATAGAAGGGAGACTAGTGCTATTTGAACTACACTTTATTCATTCCTTCATATCGTACAATCGTATCCCCAAGTCAATCAAAACGTCCACCGTTACAGTATCGTAAACGGTCGGTTTTACATCGTATAACACGGTTAAACGACCGTTTTAACCCGTATTATGGCGTTTTAACAAGGTCAGTATCACGGACGTACACGGACACCGTATATACGCCGTAAAACCCTCGTAAAGACAGCGTAATGCTATCGTATTTTATAGAACATACGGCCGTATTACTGGCCTTGTTAAAACGGGATAATACGACGCCGTAATGGGCCGTGTTCTCATCGTATACGACCGTTTACGGATCGTTCTGTTCANAAACCATGTGCTTATAAATGCATGGTGAAGAGAGGACAGAAAAGCAAGGATACAATCAAGCGTGATACAATATTCGAAGGACACACAAGAACAATGGCGAACGCCATGACAACAAAAGAAACACAAAGACAAAATGTATTCTCATGGATTGTTATAAACACCACAATATTTCACGGGTGTAGCAACATAACAAGATGTATTACCTTCAGTCGTCACGCTAAGAGACTGATTTGGAAATAATTTCACGATTTTCAGACATAGCTTTAACAATGAGTACTACGTAAGTACATAGTATAGAGTTTAATCGAAGCATAGAAGAAAAGAGAAAGAGGAATAGAAACTTGTGAGTGTTATAGAAAAAGTATCCATGTAAAACTCTTAGAATGATTATCATTTATTGTCAATGAAATTTGTCGGTGTTAGCTTTAGATTGAAAAATCTTTTGGTTCTATACGTCGCAATTGCACAGTGAACGTAATTCGAACGACTTGTTCACCATTTAAGGCGGTGATTGTCGCTGATAGTATTAGAGTGATACAGATGAAAATATGAGAAGACAATATTCAGCGGCAAAACTGTTAAAGTAAAAGATCTTTTCGTTATTGAATATATGGAAAGGTCTTGGGATGCAACAAATCCTTATTTTTTGTACATTTTAGTACAAAGATTGAAATTTTTCTGAATGAAACCCCCCCCCCCCCCNCCCACACGACCGTAAACGGTCGTATTTTAGCGTTTTACATGGTCCAGTATTACGGTCGTATATCGCCGTATCGTATACGGGCGAATACGGAGAAATACGGTGGAAAACGGAAACCGTTTACGGATTTTGTATACGAGGACCGTAAACGATCGTTTTACTCTCCGTATACGACACGGAGATATACGATCGTAATACTGGACCATGTATTTTTCCGTATTCCTCCGTATACGGTCGTTTACGGCCGTGCTTGTTCGACCTGGGAGGATTTGTTGCATCCCTAGAAATGTCGGCGATGACGTTTCAGAAAACAAACTGTTGTAAATTATTTGTAGCCCATATCACGGGAAGAATTTCTATGGTTTGACATATATCACCGATTAGATGGCAAAAGACCGAAGGAAAAAATGTCGAAGTAATTTTTGTCCAAGGAAAAAAATAGAGAAGAACAAAATTTCAAGATGTCAACACGAAACAATATTTATTTTCTTTCGTTCTATATTTATGAAAACGGCGCTTTCGAACTTAACTCGTTTATCATTTTTTCTATTGTTAATTTTAATCATCGACTTATTTATACTATAGTGCTGTCTATCTAGCAATAGACCGAGTCCCTTTTATGAAAAGCTATGTTAGCTTTTGATTAATTAATCAAGATTGTAGTCGTGTTTCGGACGTATTAATCACATTTTGTTCATGTAGTAAGATAATAAATCTTGTTGCATCAAACCTCTGGATCTTGAGACAGATATCTTGGCAAACGTCTATGATAACCCAAGACGAAGGTGTCCAATCGGATCCCAAGAATTCCAACAGGATTCAGTTGGAATCCTTGGTATTCCGACGGAGACAACGGTCAATCAAACAACTTCCGACGGATCCGTTAGTTTTCCGATTTGATCCAATCGCATCTGCCACTCGGATCAGCCGTCATGGGTCGTCTCTCAAATGTTTGTCAAATTTTTCAGATGTGTTGCTTCCCTTCATTATTCATCATATAATTTTCAAAATCTTCACAAATAAATCAACCTCAATAAGATATTTCATTGCCTTTTTTATTATCAATTTCCCGCCTTGCAGACACATACACAAAACACATCAATTGTTTTGATAAGAATCTATTTCGTACAAGGGAATACAGTACTGATGAAAAAAAAATTTTATCATGCAGAACATGAAAATCTTAGTTTTCGACATTTATCCTTCGACATTTTTTCTTCGTTCTTTCTCATTCATAACACATCACCATGCGCCTAAAAGAAACCTCTTCGCTTCACTGAATCATCATTTAACATATAAAATAGAACGTTGTCGATAGCAAGTCAGAGCAAGTTTCATATTAAAAATCGATTTCTTTTCATGCAGCTAACAAAGGCGACTTAGTCACTGCGACAAGATTGTGTTTACGAGTCCCTTCGTCATTATACGACGAATCATCGCTCTCATTTTTTGTAATGGTTTGCTTAAAATCGGCTCATAACTAGATGCGTTTATATGAGTATCACAAATCGGATAGTCAAACATTAAGGCGAACGATCTTCGATACAGGTCACTTGTAATGGTTTTAAAACCTTGATAAATCAGAAATCGAATACAACTAATTGATTTTATTTATTGCTATTGTTTAGTGATGTTTTAATGGTTTAGTTGTGACACGCGTAGAACAATGTATTTTCGACCAATACGTTTAATTAAATTGTCTATTGTACTAATTTGTGTTGGTATAGTTACTTATGAAACCTATCGTTTATTCTCGGGCTCAACTGAAAAATTACCGGTCTTATCCAAAAATGATACATCGTTAAAGCTATTGCCTAAAGAAAACATTGAACGAATTTCCGTTACATATGAACCGTTTTATATTTCTTTGCCGAGTTTTTCCGATGATGAAGCCAAAAATTGGTTTTACGGTTCAACCTACTATAAAATCTTTTCTAAAAGATGTCCTCAAGGTTCATGTGAAGACAAAGGCGTTTATCACAATGATACAAAACACCATCTTTCAGTTAACGTCTTCCTTGTCAAAGATGGCCTTTATTTAAACGATGATTGTGGTTATAATTATGAGGATGCTGCTATTCAACGTACATTCAAAACTTCCGACGAAACGACTTCAATTTATGACAAAGCAATCATTTATACCGTTCCCGATGGTTGGAGTTTTCAACATTTTCTTGATGGCATTGGACCAAAATTATCTCATTCACGGTCCTATTTAAAAACATATCCAGATGCCAAAGTCGTCATTTTACAAGGTGTTCGATTTGATCGATCTGTTAAAGAAATTTGGTCCATGCTCGGTTCGTATTCTTTTATGAAGTTTATCAAAACAAAAATTAGAAAAGTTTTCTACGCATCGAACAAACTTTTAAAAAAATTCAGATGATCAACGAGAATGAGCGTCGTTTTCTGCGATAGATTTTAAAATTATACATAGACTAACAATACTTTACGAATTACAAAGTTCCATGCCTTGTTTGAGTGATGGCAAAGAAAGCATAGTCTCGACACACGGTTCTGATTTATTTTTCACGTACCTACTAGGAAAAGACTTCCATGAATTTTTTTAAAACCTACTAGAACCGGTCTTCGAGACTTTCTCTATTTACCACTGTAGAAATACAATAAGAAAGTAGTTTTTATGAATGTGGATTTTGCACATAGTTAACGAGCGAGTAAAATATAATAGATTTCATTTTAACTTTCATCAGTTGAGAATTTCCTAATCTACAAAACTACTGTATTTGTTCATTATTCTTTAATGAACTTCTTTTATCGACGCAACACTTGAAAGATAAACACTTTGAGAATGATTTAATTTCAACGATCAAAATATGCAGAAGAATAGGTTCAATCTATCTGTAAGATTTCATTAAAATTTTCAAATATCTTCGCAAGCTTTCTAATACAACTCGATATGTGTTGATTGACAAAGGCATGAGGCCTTCTGAATAAATGTTAGCGAGATAAGCTTTTGAAATTAGAAAAAATGCTAAGAAATAAGTCTTCGTTCTCACGAGAATCGACATGAATCTGTAGTTCATCCAGCATGTCCTCTTTTCAGACTTAATTCTAGATGCTTAGAAATGAAAGCAAACGGTATGTCTCACTAATGTCGAAAAATAAAATGTCGAAAACTATGTTTTTAATTATTTTATATGAAGAATAATCGAACAAGAAAATATCTAACAATCAATAATTTTTTATTTATTTTTCTTTTATCCTTCACGACTACGAACGACAACTCTTCCAAATATTTTTCTAGACTAATTTCATTATTTGCATAATGGTCAGCAAGTCTATCAAAACGACGTTGTACAGAATGTGTTTTCGGTTTTGGTCCATCATATGTAGTTATGCATCGTTTTATAATAGTAGGAATGAGTGTTAAAAATATGATATAACACAGCATTTATAAAGCCAGATATCCTTGCGTATACTCTTTGAATTCTTTTATCAATTAGTCTGATAATTGGACATAACCAGCTTAAGTTCTAATCTGTACAACTGTTCTTTTTTTAATCAGAGAATGTGATGATTAATTTATCTCTACTTATATTTTATTTTTCAAACGGTTCCTTCATATTATATTCGAAATTGCATATGTTATTATTATGTTTAACAATTATGCCTCATGCTCTCTGATTATTTTCAGGTCGTCCTGTTTTCATTCGACCATTTTCACGATATCAACTCAAATAGTATTTCATCCTTGCCGTCTGCAAAATTTTCGACATTATACTATTCGACATTTTTCCTTTTCGACATTTTTCCTTTCGACATTACTCAGTACATTCAAGCGAACATCAGGTCTCGCTGTGCAAAATACAGCTTTCTGGAATCACTCTAAACAACACTACTAGATTTTGCTTTTCTCTTCTCGACAACAGAGAGGTTCACGACGAGAAAATTCTATTCCACTTTACTTTTATGCTCTTAAACACAGAGTTGGAAACCGAAAGAAATTGAAAAATTGGTCTGGTCGTGCGATCAGGTTACAGAATGCTGTTGAACCGGTGACACTCCCCTTTCTACCGGTTCGATTGGCATTTTCAACCAGCCTCGTACGAGTTTGCCTGACCACTTTCAACCTTGCTGGGAAACCATTTCATTAACTTCATACTGGATGGAAAAAACTAAAAATAACTTCTTATTTTACCAAAAAACAGAGAAAATGAAAATAGTTATTTTTAATTTTCAATTGGCGAATTTTCTGTGTTGTCCGGTCCGGTTCTAGTGCTGTTTCAGTCTCTTTAATCCGATGCATGGTTTGAGTACCTCCAGTCACTTTAGTCCCTTAAGTTTTCTTCGTGTTTCGGTCCTTTTAGTCCTTATTGGTTATTAGAAAAGGTACTAGAGAGATTAGAGCATCGAAAGTAAAACTGGATGAAATTTCCTTTTCGTAAATTTATGCTAAAACGAAGACTAATTTCGAACCACTTACTATTTATCATCCTTTATGATCTCTTACTACTGTTTCAAAAATATCTGTCATGATTTTTCTGCTTGCTATGCCAGCTATTTGGTAGATGTTGAGGGAACACGACAGATTGAAATTCACTTCAAAATTTCCTTTAGCTCGTACTTGCCAAAGACAATGGCCATAGAAAGGTCGAATAAAAGTCACGATTATTGAATAGATATATGTAAAAATTAGGCTATTCTATAGTGTCATGATTGTTGTACTCAAACTTTTCCAATAACTGCCATTACATCTCTAATTTTCATATAGATTCAATATTTAGTTGTTTCGTAATTCGTCGTAGCTAGATACAACCCTTCGAACCATGTAAGACTAAGCATGTTTTGAATTTAATAGAGAAATCATCGTTTGCGAAGGTGTTCAAGATAAAATGATTTTTAGAGAGAACAATGTTAAAATAAATATCTTGACTATTTCATGTTCTGTAATTGATCAGTTTGAACTGAATATGTTTGATCTTGTCTTTCAATAATAAAAAGCGCATTCGATGGTACACAGCGACCGAGTTATTTCTAAAAAGCAACTATTGGCCACTAAGATTTAATGCGTTAGAAAAATGTACGTGCCAACATTTCACAGTTAATAGCTCGGAGAGAAAAGATTTCTGCCCTTCAGTAAAAACTAAAAACATATTCAGCTTGTTTAAATGAGGTACACTTTTGAGTAGTTTGTTTAACGTTAAAAGAACAACATAATTGAAAATGGAAAGAGACGAAATGAGAAGAGCTATCAAAGGAAGAACGTGAAGCATATATAAGCGTAAACGGACAATATGCAATACGACTGCATATAATCATCAATGTTGGAATCTATTTGATTTTATGCACATGTGAATCATGTGATATGATTCATAAATATTAGTTATAGATAGATGCGTTGCTGATGTTTTATGAACATTGTTGATTCGACTTCGATATAGTATAGTTGTCGTCCTTTCATTTGATTTGTTGACTTTGAATTTACATAACATTTTCTTAATGTGTCACAAGTAGATAAATCATACGACATTTTTCTCTGCACACTTACATAAGTGACCTGCTATTATGAATGAACGGTAAATGAGAAAGCAGAAACAAACACAACGATTCCGTCGAAGTAGTTCTTGTCTAGATTTTTGTTAGATGTGACCAAACGGAAAAGAAATAGGATTTTGGTATTTGTTTCGAGGAGATTTTGATCAGTTTTAGCTATTTTAATTTTTAGCGAAAGACTTTCAAATGTTATCGATACACGTGCCGACTGCCGACTCTAATAATAATCTGTACGTCCCTAAAAATTTCAGATACTTTGAATGATCAAATGACATCTAAAGAGTTTCTATTTGCTCGAGTCTTTACGCGAGAATATCTTATCTCTCAACGAAAATAAATGCTTTCGTTGTCTTAATTCTAATGCTTCATTGAATAAATCTTTGGAAAATACAATAAGCTTTTGACGATAATTTGTATTTGGTAATTGAATCCCATCGGACATTTTCCAGAGACGGTTTCAGTAATCGACTTATCTCTGTTTGTTACTCTTAGAGAAAGTTCATGGAATACGAAAATTTAAGATTTGGCCAAACTGTCATCGAGGTTTTACATCGCAGGATCTTGTTAACACAAAAATATCTAGAAAATTGAAAAGATCTTCGAAAGGGAGAAGAATCTTGCTTTCTGAAATATCCGTTGAAGATATGTCATGTTAAATTTCATGTGTAAAATCGAATTATTTCTTGTACTGCTCTAAAATCCTTGCAGAACAAAGTCTATATCTCGAACTAAGACCTTCTCATCATCGATTAACATGAATTAAAAAGATATGCCTGTTTAGAAAATCTTAACTATTAACTACATTATGCGGTGTGCTTTTCCAACGTCAGAGTGTTTCTCTAATGATTGAATCTCTTTTGAAAAGATCTGATTACGGTAGAAGATATTCGTAAAGTTGTGAATTGGCAAACCGAACTCTGGTAGAAAAAAGGAAAAATAAACCTTTTAGTATCAATCAATTACATTTGCACTGCGCATAAAATACGTCCATCTTAAATGTTTCTATTCGAACAAAACAAGATGTAAAAAACTGTTAGCGTAATCCTTTCCGGTATCAAAAATGTGAAACTCGATGTAACTATTTTCAACAGTCACGGAAATCTTACTTTCTTTCGTGAACCCTGATAGCCCTTTGCATATAATTTCTCACTGAGCCTCTAGAGCTACAACAAAGAAGTAGCAAATATGTGCTCAGCAGAAATTAGTGACATGTACTCACTAATCCTGTACCAAAGATCGATGACGTTCAGTGATGTCTTTGGACGTCATCTATTACTTCTGCGACGGTCCTCAACCCTGTCGGTAACTCTCTGTGACTGGGAATCACATGCCGGCAACGGTCAGTGAGGGGGCAGGGGAGGAGATCACCTGTCGGTTACGGTCTGTGTGGGAAGCAAGGGAGCTGCAAAATTTCAATCCTAAACACTTCAAAATTCCTTTCAGTTCGTGTTTCATAAAATGAAAAATTCATTTTCCTAACGATTTTTTATGCATTCTAATTCGACAAACATTTTATTTTCCTTGCTAACTTCTGCTATTAGTGAAACATGTCGTTACGAGTTGAACTAAACAAAATGTTATCGAATAATTCCTGAGAGTAGAAGATTTGTTTTTCACTAACAGGACAATTAAAAAATTTAAACTCTCGTCAGTAAATCAGCAGTTTTGCTCATCTTACTGAGTAGATCTTTGCTTTGTTTTCGTTTCTACATAATCTGCAGCCGTTTTCTGATCAGATCGAATAAATACATGTTAAAGCATATTTATTAAAATTTGACAATGGCTATTTTCCGAGAAGCATTATTCATTAATTTTTCATTCTCAAGGACAAGTCATAAAATCACTCTATTTTATTGATTGAATGAAAATTTTGTTTCTAGGAGTTGAAGAGTCCGATCGAATCATTCATTATACTTCAAATATGAAAATTGGTGCTCGTCTTTTGATAAACCCATGCCGTACTCCAGGTATTCATCCTCGTCTTTGGCACGATGCTCGACTTATGTATTGGTCAATATCAGGCGTTTCGAATAAATTGCATCAACCGAAAGCAAATAATCTAATATATATTCAGCGAACAGCAAATAATGCAATGAATGGTGCTCGCCTTATATTAAACGAACAACCATTTATAGAAATTCTACGTGAATATTGCTCGAAAAATTCCTTGAACTATGTGCAATATGATCATTCCAAAGATGATAATCATATTCGTTCACGTATTGAACTTTTTTATAATGCTAAAGTCATAATTGGTGTTCACAGTGGCGCATTATCGAATATGAACTTTGCTCCGGCTGGAACGACAGTTATTGAAATAATGCCTTACAGAGCTGAAACAAGTTCGCTGCCGATGACTTGCTCAATGTATCAACCTGAAAATATTCAAGCATGTGCAGGATATATTCTTTATACTCAAGCAAGACTATTAAATCAATCGTATTGGATGTTACCCATCGTTACCAACGACCAGGGAAATATGAATATTGATACAAACCGAGTTCAAAAACTTTTCGATCAAATTTAATTCATTTTGTTTTCTTTCTCAAAATTATTGTGATCAATTGTTTGTTGATATTTTATCAAATTTTTATTAGTGATTTCGAACATACTTATACTACAGGTGCACTTCATCATCATTGTCGTTGTATTTTGTTTTTTTTTCATTAATAAAGCTCTTTCTTTTAATAAGTTCAACTTATTTCTAGTCACGTCGACACAGATACAAGCGAAGAACTATCCAACCACCATTGATAACTACTAGTATTTCATCTGCGATTTAATTAATTGAACAGCGACTTTGTGACTTGATCGCATGTCTCACATTTTATGATCTTCTATAATCCGACGGAAAATTGTAGTCTTCCAACATCTTCAACTAATTCGTACTGTCATATTCTTACACAGATCTGTTTATTTGATATAATCATAAAATCAAAGGAAATTTTATATCATGGCGACATTTTTGGAGAAGCCTCGGCAGTAAAAATTGTAGAGACTAGGATTTCATATACGTTCCTCAGTATGCGATGGCTGATTTTGTACTTAAGAAATATTTCTTGACGTAAATGAGTGATGATTTGAGCATCAGGGAGTTCGATTAACTTCAAATATAAGTGTTTCTGGACATCACTGCTGCTGTTTCTACATTCCTTTAGATGCTATGTATTTGGATTATTCATTTTTTTATGTGCAGAGAGACGATATTGGATGATAGAAAATTGTCTTTTGATTTTCTTTCTACTACCTTCTATTGAATGAGGAGTTGATTATGTTCTTTAGAAAAAAGTTCATAGAAATACTGATAGACTTCTGATAGAAACAAATTCTATCGTGCCCAATGTTTCTATTCGTCAAAGGCAAAGTCAGTGAGACGACAAAAACGCCAGTTCATTTCAAGTAACGTTGACAAAAGAAATTTGATTGTGGTCAAAACGAGAACTTTTAAGAAGAAACTTTATTTACAATAGACGACACAATCGGTTATTCATCATGATGAAAGTATCGTTTGTGTTTTGAAAACTGAGATTGTTGCTCTGAATTGCATTTCACAGCCGAATAAAACTCGAGTAGCGTTTAGCTATGCTTTAGTTCAATAGAGAAATTCTTTGTTTGTTTCGTTATCTAAGAATGCATTGTTTAGCATTCGCTTCGTTAGAATTCGGTGTCAGATATCCGTTGGTATTCAATCGAACCATAATTATTAGTTAAATCTTTCGGTTGGTGTGTCTCTGAAGAAGATTTTGCTTACTCAAGGAGACGTTGATTTCGAACAATCGACTAATTCTCCATCTTACTGAAAGACGAAGAAGTTAACTGAGTGATTCTGTTGCAAAATTCGATAAAACAAATTCCATAGATTAGTTATATCATATACTCGGTAATTTACAGATGTACCGTTGTCCGCTGGAAGGGAACGTGGTTTCATCTTTTAGATTCTGTATACGTGATACTCTTCAATTCTACTTTGTTAAAAATTTCAATAGATTTGGAAACAAATAAAAAGCGAATTGTTTCTATCAACTCGAACCATTCAAGATTCGTTTCCGAATCTACAAAAAAGTGAACTCACAACTGAATATTTCAGTGAGCCAAGTATTTTCTTCTTAGAAACACAGACTACGGATGTTAATTTGGTTGATTTCACAATATTTGAGAAGACTCTCGTGCTGATAGTGTCGACTAGATCATCAGTTTTTCTATGCAATCAATATAGATAAATATAAGACTCGATTGAAAACTTGATCACACTAACTGTACAAACTTCAGATGTTTTCCTTGTGAATACAGTCCAAAATCCGATACACGGGAACATGGTCGCAGAAAAGCACTCCTTCTTAACAATTTCCCGGTCACTTTTATTTCGCAATTCACGGAAATAATTTATTAATCAGTAAGAAAACAGACGACTGGTATGTCAATCTGATTGCACGACATTCTCAGTGTTCATGGAAACGAAATCTCTCTAGAGAAGCATGTTCACTCGTGAGAAGCTTTGTCACTTCTTTTGAAAAATATGTTTCGTTGTTGATATATTGAAATTATTGTCACTGATTTACAGCTGAACGTATGGCGAGTTGATTCTTCGAATGATTCACAAAAGTTTCGAACACATTCATGATTATTCTTACCGCGTGAAAAAGAAATAGTCTAAACTTGATTTCTCATGAATCAACATGGAATCGAATTTCCATAATAGATTATTCAAATTTCATATCAACTCCGATTGATTTCTCTCATATAGATCTATTGTTTTCGGCTGAAGTAGATACGTGTAAAATAATCGATTCTTTTGTGAAATGATTCTCAAGATAAATCAGATAATAGCTTGACTAAGGTCAATAGATTAATTCATGTACAAATCAACTAAATAACATTGAGATGCATTCAAGGTCTTTTATGTATAAGTAGCTAGTAGAGCGGAACGAATAATTGAAGAAAAAAACGTTATCGAGTCGTCCGTCCGATGATATGATGTCTGATTGAATATTGTCACGGTTAATCGATGTAAGTAGTGGATCGGTCAATCAGTGTTTCTAACAGCAAGGGTCAGCCTTTGTTAAAAAGTGTCCAAGACCCTTGCGATGTTCATTTGACACTTTGTATTACACTTTACTCATGAAAACCAAGTGTCAAGTTGACACTTTCTGAAAATTCTTAACACTTTTCTTTTCATCGTGTCTAAACTTCGATTCCTTAATTTTTTTTTTAGTCTAGATATACTTCATGTGCATATGAAATATTTCTCTTTCTTAATGTTATTCTAGCAATGCACGCCTTAGAAACTTTGTGATACTTTGCTACGAGAAACAGAGTGTCCTTTCCCACATTGATGGCAAAAATAAAATGTCAGTTGACTTTTAGTTTTAAATTTCTATTAGAAACACTGCTGCCAATTAAGCAGACATTCTTTTGCCATTCAAGACAAGCTGCGATGGCCGAGTGGTTAAGGCGTCTGACTCGAAATCAGATGGGTTCTCCCGCGTAGGTTCGAATCCTACTCGCAGCGCTCTGCTTTTTTATTGTCTTTAATAATGATTTTTTCCTTCTTTTTCTGGTCGATACTTTTCATGTCGGCTCAATTCCCTACATGAGAGCGCTAAAAATTAGATTGTTGAAAATGTGTTATACGTGAATGATTCATCAGAAAATCTCGTCTTATAAAATTAAAAAATCAAAAACTTGTATTTCTAGCTCTGTGTCAATGTAGAACGTCTAGGGTTTAAACACAGGCAGAAATTAGGAACAGTAAAATTTAATCAGATGAAGAAATTTTCTCTTGAGCAGTGTTAGGTTTCAAAGATTGTCTTCCCAAAAAAATAATAATGTCTTCCTACTCCTACGACCTACTATATTACAAAAAAAGATCATCATTCTCAAGATGTCGCTTTTATCTAAAATCAATAAAGATCGCGAATCGCAGTAATTAATCGTTTATTTTTAAGCAACGAATAGTTTGATATAAAAATAGATAGCTCGAATAAACAGAACAGTTTCAGAGTAAAATATTCAATGGAGGTTTTCCCCAAGCAATGGAAACGATCATGGTAGTTTCAATAGAATTTTCTTAACACGTGCATTTGTCTCTTTGTACAGCTGAATGGCAACGAAATCATCGCTCGTTGGAAGTATGGACGGAGGAGGCGGCGGTTTAAATGCTAGTGGGACAGGCAATGTAGAAATTGCAAAAGCTTTAACAAGTATTCAAACACGTAATGAACAATTTCGTCAGTTATATGAAGGGCTTAAAAAAGAATATGCAACATTAAATGAATCATATACTGATTGTCAACGAGCATTAGAAAAATCAAGTGAAGACAATCGTCAAATGCAAGAAAAATTTAAAAATCTACTTGATAAATTACAAATGGAAAATCGAAAGAAAGAAACGAAAATTGAAGAAATGAAAACTCAGGTTCGACCATTTGATTCTTCTAATAATAATTTGTTTCAACAAAAACAGCTCTCGTGTCATTTTTAGTTACTAGACAATAGTAAAATCGATCAGATTCGCGATCGCTTATCATCAGAAGTTGAAGGTCCATATAAATTAGCATTATCCCAGTTGGGCAATCAATTTGAACAAACCAAAGCTGAATTGACAAAAGTTCGTTTTGAATTAAATGCTCGAATCAAAGAACATGCTTCCGAGTTATCCCAAAGAGATCAAATAGCCAGTGAAATTCAATTGAAAACTGAAAAAGAATTAGCTGCCTTACGAAAAGAACGTGACCTTCTTCAGCAACACATTCGTCAAGAAAATCAAAAGGATTCAACTATTGAACATAATCGTTCGAAAGAAATAACACAATTAAAAGCTAGAATCGAACAATTTATTGAAGAATTAAATGAAGCCAGAGAATTAAAACTTCACGCTGAACAAGCAGCTGCAGCTGCACAAAGAGAATTATTGAAGGAACGTTCTTTATCAAAAACAAATTTTTCTCTTGTTGAAGTAGGAAAAGCTTTTTCTTTCCATTGAAAATTAACTTTTTGTTGAATTTTCGCATAATTTGACAATAGAACGAACGAGATTCATTAAGACAACAATTAACAACAACGCATCAAGAATTGACATCGGTTAGTGAACAATTAACAACAGCAAAGAGACAATCACATGAAAAAGATCTTCGCATAGCACAAATTAATTCAGAATATGAAAATATTCAACATCGATTTAAAGTTGAAGCTGCCAACCATAAAATTGATTTAGCTAAAGTTCAAAGAGAACAGTTAGAACAACAAGAGCAAATGAAAATGCAAATGCAAGGTGAGTCGAATCAGTGCATGTACAAATGAAATCGCCTAGCTATGAAATCAATACCCGTTTAAAATTGAGTTTCTGTTCAATTTGTTTTCGATAATCAATACGAATAACAAAATTAGATTACCACTTAATCGGAATCACTTAGATTTGATTCCGGTTGCATAATAAAGAATTAAAAATTGATTTTATGTTTTTCCTGAAGACTTCCGGCACGTAGCTCTTGCGTAAGAAGCAGTATTGAAAGACGAACTATTCTTCTTAACTGTGTGTGCATTTTGACCAAATACTCGACTTCCATGTATAAAGTCAAAACACCAATGACGAAACGTTCTTCCTATAACCCTGTGAAAGCAACAGTTCACTTTGATTAAAGTTTGAATCGACGATGCTGTCGAAGAATTTGACAAAATTAATTTTGTTCCAAAAGTCACTTTGAGAGTGCGGCACTTCAAACAAATACACAATTTTCGAAAGCGATCAAGTTATACTTTCATTTAACCTTAAATTTAGACTCCGTGCCACAGAACGTGATTAATTTGAAATCAGCTGAAAACATTCTGAATTGATCAATGTTTTTGAGGTTGAATTCAATATCCGTTCTTATTCATCGTCTCGTGGTCATGTCGAGTTTTTCTCTTATTCGGCAAATGACTTTTTTGCAGATCTTTAACAAGAATTACGATTAAAAATATGTCGAAAAATGAATATCGATGAATCATTCTTTGTCACGTATACGCGAACTCCATGCTTTATGCTGATTTCCAATTTATCATTCATTGTCATCGGACGTAAACCTATGTTGAGTCATAGATTAATCGAGAAGAAATATTTGAGCGCGTTTCATTGAAGTAAACAGAGTACATTACTAGATGGTCTATGATTCAACTAAGAAATCCAGAGATAGAAGAGAAGGATTTTCCTCTGATTAAATTTTATCAACCATGACACTCTAGGCACTATCGAGTTTTATGCCCATCAGAATCAAGAGTGATGATTGGAGCGCATGTATTCGTCTAATTAGAATGTGTAGAAAATCTAACCGTAAGAATTCGTTTCTTCAATCTTTTTCACCGATGTGTTTGATTAGCCGCGTATGCAGACGGCAGCTCAGACTCTTACTATGCTTTTTTGTTTTTAATTTTAAAATCGTGTCAAGGATGAAGTATCGTCGGTTTGGTTAGTTTCTGATTGCATCAGAGCAGATAATGAATAGTTGCTTTTTCTTGCAATTTCTTGAAATTTCAAAATAAGTAAAACTTGCAAGCGTTGCTGTGATGTATAAGAAGGCACTATGTTCAACACTAAATCTCCACACGAGATAATGATCCGTTTTGATGATTGAGGAGGCCATTGAATAGAATTTACAGCAGACGATACTTTCTAGAACACTTTGAAGTCAATTATAAGCACTTGTCCTCTACTTGAAAACATCGTTGAGATTCATCTAAAGATCTTCACCATTGGAGTTACACAACAGGCGCGTCTGACATTCAGGATAACCAAATTTAAAACTCAGCAGATGACTATCGAAAGATAAAATCCAATACGTGTTACGAATAGGGCATTCAGTTTTTCTTCGATGATTTTTGCATTTTCTTCTTCAGATGAGTTCATCGTAGCATAATTGTGTTCTTGTTCATAGTAGACATGAGCAATTCGTAAGTTATCTTGATATGCTACCTTAAAACAGAATTCTCCCTCTCATATCAAGAATTTGAATAGTCTCGATAGATTCTTAGTCAAGAACTCTCTGTAAAAAAGGTCTTATTCTTCAAATAAACTTGTAGAAGGTATGGGGAATCTATTCCTAAATAATGACGAGATTCATGATCAAGTACGAAATTCGAAAAAATTAATCGATATTAGAATCAAAAGGCAAAAGTATTCGATTCCTTTTAAGAATACAATGAAGCAAACTTTGAGAAAATTCATGAAATATTCAAGAATCAATTGGCTGTTTCTTTTTCTTGGAATTCTTTCAATAAATGTATTTTGTTCCGTCCTGACGGTTTCTAATAATGTTCATTTCTTTTTGCAAGTAAATTATTTATTCGCCTAACATTTTGCATTAGAGCACCGATTCAACATATATGTTACGAATGGACGTTACAAAAATCAGCAGAGATAGCTGACGCAGCTGATCGTTAGAGTTATTTAGTTCGAATCCTCTTTTTTTGAATCACTAAGATTAAGTATTCGCCAGCAAATCCTGAGGCAAAAGACTTCAATGTCTACGCTTAGCCATATAGTCGCAGTCCTACATCAGAAACAAAACATTTTTGAACAATCATCGAAATAGAATCACATCTGGTTTAGAACTTGAAGAAAAAATCGTCGTGCTAACTTCTGACAAAGCGAAATTACAATTGAATATTCAAGAAAAAGAACATCATTTACTCACAAGTGTTCAAGCAACACGAGAAGATGAATGGAAAAAAATTAGTGAAATTACAAATGAAAAGTGTGACGTTGATTTTCAGTTGTCAATTTACTTTTCATTGATTTCCGCTTTCTTCAAAGACTAAATTTAGAAGCTGATTTAAATATTTTGAAAAAATCCAACGATGAACGACAAAAACAATATGAAATCGACCGTGACCGTTTGTATGAGCAGATTCGAAGTTTGGAAAAAGTGCGTGATGAACTGACAAAAGAAAACAATTATTTAAATACGACGATAAAACAAATGAACGATTGTCAAAATGAATTAGAACACGAACAAGAAAAATCTCGAGAGCTCTACAGAAAGTGTGTTAAACTTGAAAATCAACTGTCGTCAACCAACGGAATCGAAGTACTTAGATTTATCTGCTTCATTTTCAATTTGTATTTTGCAAAATTTATTCTTTCAGCAAGAATTAACTGAAATCAACTTGAAATTGAAAAATGAATTAAACCAATTGATGAACGAGTGTCATTCAAATAAACAAGAAGCTCAACAAGTTTTACTTCAATTGCTTTGATCTCGTCTAATGGAACAAGGTCTTTTTTCTTCTTGTCATTTAGATGAATAATCAATGTACGACAACAATCGAAAATGCTCGTCGCGCGTTTTTTAACGAACGGAAAGAAATGGAAATTAAAATAGAACACTTAGTTGAACAATTAAAAAATTACAAAACAAAAATCATTTCATCGGAAAGAGAGAAAAAAGAATATCGATTAAAATATCACAATTTTTCACAAAAATTAGTCGAAAAAAGTCAATTAGTCGATGCTAAACTTAATGAAATCAAACAGAAAGAACTAAGTCTACAGTAAGAATTTTCATTTCATACTCGAAACTTATTTTCATAGGTTTACGTTTCGTGCATATCCGCAGTGAGTGATTTCGACGAGGTAGAATCCTCTTTCTAGATTCATTTCATAAACGGGGAAGATTAGAGAAACGTTGTTAGTGCGATGAAAAGAAGGTTCAACCTAGATACGATGCATTACATCCGACCCTTCCTTGACGGTGTGTGCATCTAACGAGGAGTATGAACACCAGGAAAATTGTTTATATTTATTTTCCCAAATCATATTTAGCCAACGTAGATACGCAGCTTCTCTGCTGTTTCCGCTACTATCAGAGCATATCAGGTCAAAACTTTCTTCTTGACCTGGATCCGACGAAGTCGAATTTCAGTATTTTAAATGAAACTTTTCCACAATAAAACAGTCTAAGTAGAGCCCATCGAGTTCAAGTACGAGTTGGAACCTAACACTGCAGAGCCTTTAGGTCCTATCCCAAACTACTTCTTCGACACGGCTCACGAACAAAATATGTCGTTTTAACCGTTCGTCAAAAAAAAGAACTTTGTTTATTAGTATGCCATGAATTATGATTTGTTTGGAGTAAAACTATAGCTTAAGTTGAAATTCAATAAAATCTACCAATAGGAAGTTGAATTGAAGTTAAATAATTGCAGTCGAAAAAAAACGAATAAAAGTACTGATACCAGCTCGTAATGAACAATTCACAAACGCTAACTATTACAAAAGTTTTGAAAAAGACCCGCTGAATTTTTCTTCAATGGAAAATGTTCGTATCGTAGAACTTCTATTCCGTGAACCTATTACATACATTTAACATCATTATAGTCTTCAGTTCCATCTATTACTAGATTAGCCTGTGACGCACATATATCGTACACTGTACAGTGTGACCTTTCAAGGACATCATCGTGTCTCTTGTCGAACTTTCACATATACTCTTCACTTTGACTGAAACTTAGAAGTAAAAGATGTGTTCGTCGTATTGTTATAGTGTTACCTGAATAGAACGATCACTTAATTGAAATCACAATAATTTCTTTTCGATGGTAAAGAATGTTAGCTTGTAAAACGTATCAGAATCATCAAAACTTCGTTGAAGCGAATGCTTAGTTTTCCATTTGCTGGAAAAGCTAGGTATATAAAAAGTCGATGGAATACTTCATTCTTTTATTTGAATATGAATGTTAGTTTTTCAATAAATAATGATTTTAAAGAAAGCAGAACGAAAGAACTATTTTATTTGTCTTGGAGAGATGTTGCGTCGATCTTGTTCGTTCAGCTTAAGATTTAACTTATTTCTCGTGGTCCTTCACGGGTACGCTACCAAGAATAAAAATCTCGAACTCACGTTTAAAACTTAATGCTTTCACTTGGAATCCGTTGAACTTCGGGATGAAAAATTTCTAAGTCAAAGCTCATTCATAGAAAGGAAACGATTCATTCGTGTTCTCTTGTTGTTTTTTATTACTTCAAGACGCGTCACCACACATTGAAATCGAGAAAATCTCTTTATTTCTCTTGCACTGGAAGCTATCCGAAGAAATCAATGTTTTTGTGTCTTATTGAAATTTGGTATTCTTCTTCATAGAAATGTCGTCAGTCTTCAAACGCATAACCGTGTGAAACGACAATTATCTCAGCTATTGAAAAAACATTCACAATTTCAAACACTGCTCGATTCAAATAATATAAATCAATCGTCTATACCATCAGATGTAAGTTGAAACGAAACCAATCTTTCCATATGATTCGTAACTCGTTTGCCGTTTTCTTTTGGCAATCAGGAAAAATATGATCTAAATTCAATGTTAACCCGTCTCGACCGTTTATCCCATGAACAAAGTCATCAATTGAATGATTTCGTTCCAAGTAATTATCTTCTTTGATATAATCGATATTTGATTGGTTAATTATTTTTCTTAGCGAAAGAAACCTCATCGCCTCTTTTAAGCAATCGTGAATCAGGTTTAAATCACAATGGACTAGGATCTTCTTCACCAGATAAACGAAAGATGATTCGATTTGACGAAGAAGATGACGAATAAACGAAGAATGTTATTCTTCTTTCTTTCAATGAACTATTTATACGTCAGTACAGATATGTTTTTGTTGTGTTTCGTTTTACTTTCCGATTCTCTTGCCCAGTGTTATGGACATTTTAGATAGTTTATCTTTATTATATATATATATATATAAATTAGTTTATTATTCTTGTGTTCAATTAGTTCAAGTGGCTTTGTTCGATTGGGCTTGTTTTTTTCTTCTTATTAGTAAACATCTTCATAAATTTATTATCGATAATAAATAGTTTTATTTCATTTCAAGCATAATCGAATATTTTATTTAATTTAAATCTGTAATTATTGACCAGTTTGTTTTCCACGACACGTTGAATAAGTTAACGGGGGCTCATCTAGAAAATCTCATAAAAATCTAACAGACATCGCAGGTTGCTCACTTTCCAATTTTTAGTAATACCAATGTTAGTTAAACATCGACACTCAATCTTCAATGTATCGTTACAATACCGAAAAATGAAATTAACATAAGATGACGATAATTTCTGGCGTATTCTCGGTGCCATAATTTATGCTCTTTTCTTTCTAGGATTCTTTTCCACAGAACAACAAATAGAACATCGTTTCTGTTTTCGTGTTGCAACTATGGGATGCACTTAATCTTTGGTTTACTTTTAAAAAGTAAAGATAAAGTGCCATCCCTAGTTAGAATAGTCTACTCGTTACTGTACCTGCATGCTTTCACAACATTGATATTGAGCCAAGAGAAAATATTCAATGGCTATCTCCCTTTCTATGGGTCCAATTTTTTATTGCAAGTAAAGAAATAGAAAGAAGTTTTGTGCTATTAAAATCCGTCAAACCCATATCTAATTATGACGTCTAACGATAAAAGTTGGTATAAATCAACGAAATTCACAAAGAATCGTATTTTTCAACGACGGTGATCTGGTGTAGGGCCGCATGCTACGATGGATTGTTATGAATTTTAGAAGAAGACCCAATGCAAAAAATATGAGCAGTTTTTTAAAATACAACAACATTACTCAATGTATTTGCGTAGAAATACTTTTATAAAGATGCCGCAGATTTTACATGACTTCGGCTGTATCAGAAAATGTAATTCTACGTTATGTTTTATTAAATCTTGAAACGCATGTTCTGTATAATTACAACTTTTGATATTGCATGAATCTGCAATTAGTGCGTTTCTATGGTTATGTTTACATTTGCAGCTATTATGTTTATTTGAAGGTGTGATTGACAAATCACTTGTTGACGCATTTTCCCAGGTCGATTTCAGCTCTTGTTAACTATTTGATTTCCTGTGAACCTCAAAATGGTACAATAAACTATTCATATTTGAAAGAAAATCTTGAATGAATCGTCGATAGGAAAGTAATTGTCTACACGAGTTACATTGAAAACATCTCGCAAGAAACACTCTTCGTATAATTTAAGTTTTCGATAGCGCACTCATGCTAAATAAGCATCGATTGTATGAAAATAGTAGCAAATACGATTCGAATATCTCGATTAATTTAATAGATCTGTAAGTTGATGTACAAAAGTTATAGAAAGGTATTCCAAGCAAATGCCATATCCAACAGAGTGATACAGATTGGGTTTAAGCATGATTTTACTCTTTTATTTACTTAGCCACACGCTCAAACTCGCCAGAAATATCGTAGTAATATCTCGTTTCTATATCAACACTAATATTCTCTGTTATACATATTTGCCATTATGATATTAAATTTAATTCGAATGATAAAGAAAGGATTGATTAACGTCATAAGATGATACCATTGAAACCATTGTCGTATCGGATTTTTTATTGTTATAGGTGTCAAAAACAACAAGATGTAACTCTGTGACATAAAACTCATTAGATTTCTACATCAGTATTATAAAAATACGACTCCTCACATTTAGTGGCAGTGAGAAACAACTTTGTTTAGGAAAATGAAATCAATTAATAAGCATATTTTATTCATAAAAATCAGGTTTATTTCGAAGAAATTGATTTATAAAGTACGTAGAAGAGTAAGATTTTCTATTTCATTATGATGCAGTGTAAAAAGACAGCGATGACCACGAAATGAATATTGCTGATGAATTTTATCTGTCCATTTGTTGGCGTTGTTGTTATTGGCTTATTTTCAACGTTGCAAAGATTAGTATTGCAACAACACAAATAAAATAAACTCCCCGTAGAGTTTGTTCGCCATTCACATTCGTTTCCTTTACAATCGCTAGATAGCGCCCAGTTTCGAGCGTATATAGACTCACTAGTTTGATTATCTCTACTAAATGTCTGCATCAAGGATAACAATTAGTATAACAATTAGTATTAAATTCTAACTGCAATACGTACAAGACACCAGCCACTTGGCGCAGAGATCTGCTCAACAGTGTCAGGATTCCATGGGTGTGGGCATGTGTCTTGATAACAACTGGAACATTGAATGCTAGAACTGCCGATTAGTAGAGCAGCTGAAAATGTTAGAGAAAAAATATGTATATTAATATCGATCATGCCAATTTAACTTACGCTTAAAAAAGATGAACAGTATAAGAGCGAGGCAATATGAGCAAAACAATGTTTCCATGATGTATGAAATAGTTATCTAAGTTTTGATCAATACCTTTCTCCAACTTGTCTCACGTCATGTCTATCTCTACAGGCAAATATATGAAAGCAACAACAACGCGCAGCTATTTTTTACTTTCGTTATCAATATTTACAGCCAATTGGAAGTTTCGTTACAAAACTAAGCAAAATATTTACTTTGGTATTATTCATAACAGAATAACTGATATAATATTATTACTTTAATATTTGATTTACTCTGCAGTCAAAATGAAACGAAAGTTCTAGAAGCTGAGTCAAAAAAGAATGAGCATTAGGCTTATAGGTTAACTAATGGTATTGTATTCTTAAAAATATATCACTTATGTACACAGATAACAAAAACAACTTATAGCCTATATTTGTTTGTACTGCCGACAGTAGCCCGACCCTTGAGATCCGTTGTCCTTATGATTTCTTGTTCCTATGAGTGACGATCGGAGGAAAAGAATTCTAACGGAGTTCGAATTAGACGAAAAGAAGATCATTTCAAAGTATATTTTATTAGTGAAAAATTAGCTGACTATCATGGGACTGAAGTGGGCTTATATTTGGATATGAATATAGATATTTAATTCAAGAATATACTCCATCTTAAACAAGAAAACGACATTTCATTAACCATCCATTTTTACAAAAATGACTGTTTAAACGCACGCGGAATTGATGTCTCATAGAGTTGATTCATATCTTTTGACGGTATTTCGTTATCTCGTTAATGGGATTCTGAACAGTATCAACACATCTACCGTTTTATGTTCAATTTACAATGTTATATAATGACACAATAAGGTCATTGGAATGTATCGTTGATTTCAGATAATCTTTAGTTTTATCAAAGAGTCAGATTTCAGTGAACTTCAAACCTTTGTCACATGGCACGATAATTGTTGGAATTCTTTTACTCGATGACTCCAGAATATTAGACGGTTTAGAATGACATTTCGACTTTGGATGAATGTCAATCTTAGGATAATAATCAAATAGAGTCATAGTTTAAAGCAATTCTCTTCCTAGAATCATGATAAAGTTTATTTATTTAAACATTTTTGACGTCTCGGTACAACAAGGTGTGATTCGTCAGAAAATAAGATGATTAAAGTTTACTGGAAATCTATATATATGTTTTTTTTTCTTTTCTATCTCTCGTTCTTTAGTTCGAACGACATATATATATATATATAATATTGGCACGGACAAGACGGTAATATTGGTAATGAAAGTTTGTCTTTCATCTTCGTCCATGCAACTATTATATATATGTCGTTCGAACTAAAGAACGAGAGATAGAAAAGAAAAATCTATATATATATAGAGAGATTTCCAGTAAACTTTAATCATCTTATTTTCTGACGAATCACACCTGGTTGTACCGAAACGTCAAAAATGTTTAAATAAGTAAACTTTATCATGATTCTAGGAAGAGAATTGCTTTAAACTATGACTTCGCTAACCTTCCTCACACGGAATGAATAATCAAATAGAGTTTCCTACATTTTCTGAAACACCTCTCTATAGTAAACGAACCTAATTTATTTTTAAAACCTCTAGCACATGTTCTTATCACAGGTTCCCTTCCTACGCACAATAATTGTAGAAAAAATATTTTACTAGAAATTCAATTAAAGATTGTAGAACGAATATAATCGAGTTCTATGAATTATATGTCACCGAAATTCGGTAACTGTACACACTCAGCATAAAAATAAAACCAGCTCAAGATTTGAATATAACTTGAGGAAATCTCAAGCATCTTGAGAAACTCTAAGAACCTTCGGAAGATGTGAATAGTGCTGTGCTGCCATGTTGGCGTATGGCTTACGCTGGCCTATGCTTTCGAATTTCAGGCTCCAATGAGTTGATAAAAATGTGAGTGGTTATGTGCATAGATTTTGTAGGATGCTGTTTAGACAGCTCTTGATCATGTCAAAGCGGCAGAGGACACTTTAAAGCGTAAAATAGTGTATTTTATTATTTGAAAAAGCAATTCTGTGAATCTCAAAAAATATGTGCTTCAAGTGAGAGTAATTGTACCATTCATAGCAGGTTTTCTATCTTATTTTGAAGCTATCCCTATGCCATTGTGCCAAACTCAGAATCTCAACGTTCAAAGATTTCTTACACTATGAAGTACGGCCTTCTTTTGGTAAAATAATAAACTCCCACCATTACCTCCTTATTGGAATATTCTTTTGAGAAAAGTCGATCAAATTTCCTGTCTCAGCGTTACGAAAACGACCCCTTTTTAAAATATCAATGAATCACTCGCATTAGACCAGTAAACTAGCTATTGAGCCATAGCTAACTTTTTACGACTATTCTAATACCCTATTTGTTTTTCTTGAAATGATTGCATCTTGAAGTAGACGAACAGAACGCTGTGACGAAAACCAAATTTTTTGATACTATTTTTACTATATATAATTGAGCAATCATTTCAACATTGTCAGTGTTAGATAGCAACTTGATATAATTTACACCTAATTTTGATCTCTTTTTTACTTACCTAGCAATAAATCTCTTTGAAAATACCTAGTTTTTTTAATTTTCTGTTGTTTCGGACCATATGATTAACTTCAGCCACAGTAACTCGTGCATGTTGAGGGTGCATTTTGAGCAGCCCAATTACTTTTGAGTACGAATACTTTGCATAATGCAAATCTCATAGAGATATGAAAAATCCCATAAGGATAAATATACTGAGGTCTTCTGTCTAGATTTATAGACAGCTTACTGCAATTCTAGTCTATA